>JAUMHE010000016.1:1762248-1777667 GCA_032359235.1 Enteromius mattozi
GGGGTGTGGCGTGAGAGCGTGAGAATTGGGTCAATTGCGTGAGTCTCACGCTGAATGCGTGAGAGTTGGCAGCCATGATATACAGCAATACAACTGAAATGGTCCCAGGTCCAGAAACGTAGTAAATACATAAGTAAAGCAGGATGTGACATCAGTGGCTCAACTTCAGTTTTGCTATCCTAAGAGAATAAAATTTTTTTTGTGCAAAGAAAACAAAAATAACATAATTTACTCAACCATTCTTCTCCCCTGACTTACGTCTTCTGCCATTTTGGAGAGTACTTAAGAACATATTTGATGTATCAGCATTGTTTATTTTTGGGGGGAAAGTGCAAGCGTGAACGTAATCTGCATAATAAGCGTTGGTTACGTTTAAGGGAAAGTGTGCGTATGCATTGTGATACTCTCTAAAATGACAGAAGACGTAACTCTGGGGAGAAGAATGGTTGAGTAAATTGTTATTTTTGTTTTCTTTGCGCAAAAAAAAAAAGTATTCTTTTAACGTCGCAAAACTGAAGTTGAGCCACATGGACTGTTTTATCAAAGTTTATGATGCGTTATTTACTCTAAAGCACTGATTTGTATCAGTTAGCAATTTCTCCCTGACATTTTTAGACTGTTAAAGTCATGCACATTTATTCTTGATTTGCCCATCTATTCACCCCTCTTGGTGGTTGTAGTATGGTGCAGGGCGAAATGCTCTGTGATATGACCCATAAGCACAGCTGTGACTCTACCCCAGAACTCAGGAGCTTTGGCTGAGCAATTCCTCGTAGCTTTTAGCTGTCAGTCCACGGAGCGTCTAAATAGGCCTGAATACGCCTCTGCAGCCTCCCGTCACAATACAGAACCACTGGGTCTGTCCCAGCAGTGAGCGCAGACACCTCTACCACCCAACAAATCAGCACGCCACAGAGACAACCTTCACAAATCCCATTTCCCACCGACACAATTGATTAGAATAATTTTGGATGTGATTGTCTCCGGGTACTTAGCCATAAAGCTGCAGGCCACAACGAGAGAGGGCACATGAAATTATGTGGATTCATAAGAAAATCTGCTTTGTGTCAGAAACACACACACTCTCTTTCCCTGTCTCTCCCTCTCCCTCTCTCTTTTTGGAAGGAAGTGTCTTTCAAATCGCAGCCATAAATTCAGCAGCTTGAAGAATGCTGATGTAGCAGGCTGCCAGCAAACACTCCCGTCTTTCCAACTGCAGAACAACCCACTGAAGCACAGATATGATTACCTTTTTAAGGAGGCGGCAGTAGGGAAGCTGCACATCTTACTGAAATGTTTTCCCAGCAGTTAATTCCCTTACGCACGATGCAAGCCAAGTCAGGTTTAGGTAATTCTGTTTGCTAATAATTGTACGCTTGAAAAAAAAAAAAAACACTGGCATCTGGCAAAATTTGGTTAACGTCAGATTACAAAGTAATACATGGGAAGAACAGTTATTTCATTCTTAAATTGACAATGAGTATCACGTTATGCAGTTTTAAATCATCTACTTAGGCAAATGTTTGGAGTGCAATACTGCATGGTGAGTACAGTACAGTATATGCAATGCATACACATTAAATATATAATAGTGTATGTTGACCTCATTTACCTCTTTGTGTTGTATGCTTAATTCAAATTACCATCCCCAGGTTGTTGTTGATGTTGTTTTGTTTTGTTTTTTTCCTGTCAAGTAGAGAAGGTCTTTTATGCAGGGTTCTCTTTGTTTATTGCACAATTTGGCAATTTCAGTGGGCCATACAGGAAATTAATACTTTTACATTAATTAATACATTTATTTACTAATAAGAGAAACTTTCTGTTCAAAGGTCAAAGATCCTCAATAAAAAAAAAATTACTGTTTCCACAAAAAAATATTATGCAACTTTGATAATAATAACAAAAAATGCACCAAATCAGCATATAAGAATGATTTCTGAAGGATCATGTGACACTGAAGACTGGAGTAATATATTCAGTAGTGCTGGGAAACTATTAGTTTAAACTATTAATTAATTGTATCCAAAATACACACACACATAATAAATATACACACAATTAAATTATATAAACAAAAAACTTTTTTGGATGATTTATTTTGGTTGCGATTAATCGCGATTAATCCTTGCCCAGCACTAATATTTAGCATTATGTAACACAATTATGTTAATATTTTTCATAAAAATAATTAATTAGTCTTACAGAGAAAACCCATCTTCTTTATATCTCTATTAACCAATACAATATCTGATATTATAAAAATTATGACTGTAAACCAGATCTACAATCCAGACATTAACATGCTTTAAATTAAATATTTTAGTTGTGCCGTCCTAGTCATTGCTGACAAATACAAAAATGCTAATGTTGACAATATGGTAACCAATGCTTATACTGACACGTGTGTCTGTTTTTCTGTCTCTGCGCAGCGGCATCAGGTGCTGAGGATGTGGCCTTGTACGTGGGGATCGTAGCGGTGGCTCTTTGTCTGACTCTGCTGCTGATCGTACTGGTGCTGGTCTACCGCAGGAAGAAGGAAGGTCTCGATGCAGATGTGGCCGACTCCTCCATCCTCACCACTGGCTTCCAGCCCATGGGCATCAAGCCCACCAAGCCAGGTGTGTGGGCACCGCGCAGGGCAGCCCGCAGCAGTAGGCTATTGTTTCTCTACACTATCCACCCCTCGTCACGGTGTCTCACACCCATCCTTTCATCCCAGTGCTATGTTCCCGTGCCACCTGTGGATATAGCAACTCACAGTCTCGCGTGTGTGTGGTGTTTACGTTAAATGGCGGCAGTCATAGTTTTGTGTGTCATCTTCACAGTTGCAAGCGATGTGGTGGTTTTACTTAAAGGAACACTCCACTTTTTTCGGAAATAGGCTCATTTTCCATATCCCATAGAGTTAAAAAGCTGAGTTTTACCATTTTTGAATCCATTCAGCCAATCTCTGGGAGTAAAACTCAACTGTTTAACTGTGGGAGAATTGGAAAATGAACCTATTTTCAAAAAAAGTGGAGTGCTCCTTTAAATCATCTTTGAAGTCCTAAGTGAGAGGAGACCTTCACTCGTCCGCCTGCTACTGTGGGAAGCGATTTGGTAATAGTAGCATTAAGCTGATTTCCATTGATCCTCCCACGAAACAAATCTGCCTACTGCTGTGCACTTTTATTTGTACATATGTAAAGTGTTTAACATGGAAAAACATGAGCGGTTCTGAAATCGCAAAATACTGTTGGATACTGGGGAGCCACAAAGTGTACAAAAATTTAAACCGTGACCGCCAGGCTTTCTTTAAACTCTGTATTGAATTGATTGTGGCTGTTTAAGAGGAGGAGGAGGCATTGATTTATTTACGAGTGAGTCTCTCTCAGCGCCGAAGGCCCGGCTACATCCATGGATTTGTGCATTTGCACTGAATTTCAATTTGTGTTGTGCACTTTTAACCACTGTGACCTTTCGAATCATTTTTCACTCGTTTCTTTCTTTCCCTATCTACAGAAAACTCTCATTTGCTCACCATCCAGCCCGATTTGACCACCACCACCACAAGCTACCAGGGAACGCTGCGTTCTCGCCACGAAGTCACCGGAAAGTTCTCTGTGAGCAACGGCCCCCTCCTGGAGCCGCTTCCTAATGGCTCCCACACACTGCACAACGGAAAACTGCCCAGCGACCCCAACGACTTCATGAACCGCTTGTCCTCTCAGACGTATTTCAAAACACTACCGAGAGACAACGTCAACACCTCCTACGGAACTTTTAATTTCCTGGGGGGTCGCCTAACCCTCCCCAACACCGGTAAGATTATATGACGGCAAACAATATAAAATGTTTTCTTGTGTTTAGTCGGGAGTGTTGTGAAAGAGCTCTGGAGCTTTGTTAAACTGCAACGTTATTATACCGACATGGCCCAAAATGGAAGGGTGAAGTGATCCAATTACACGGTAATCCAAGCAGTTTTATGTAAATCGGGACACGAGCGAATGCGAACACCTTCTAAAGAGGTTTTTTTTTTTCGAGTAACAAGGCAGAGCAGGCAAAAGAAGCACTGCCATTTATATACTAATGATTGTGTTATGACAATGACGACTGCTTTCCTTATTCGACGAAAATAGCTGTAATTGGGGAACGTCTTGTTTTATTTTTCCCATTCTTATTTTTGAAGGATATCTCACTGCATCTTCTCCGAGCTGAGCCAGTGACTTGGTTGTCAGCCGTGGCACTGTAAGCTGATATGTAGCATGCACATTCATAGTGCCTGCAACTCTATCCACTCCAAGGACACCACCAGAGTATATTCAAACCAATTAGTCTCCTTAATCACAGACAGAGGGTTCATCAGGCTGTCACATTATGAATCACTCGCGGTCAAAGAGACAGCTCACAAGGCAGTGGAAATGAAATAACCAGGGCTCCCTCGACTAAGAACACTGGCCTTCAAAATATAATGCCTGATACCTGTTATCCGTGACTATTTTGAGGATGGGTTATGGCTTATGCTGCTCTTATGCGTTCATCTTAAATGTGATTACTTCACACTTAGACAAGTTACATGGCAAAGTTTATTTTCTAAGGGTTGGGTATGATGTAATCATTCTAATAGCATATAATAGTATATTATTTTACATTTACATTTTTCTTAACATTTGTTAATTTATTTTTTGAAAAACACATTTGAATTAATTAATTGTTTATTTGCATTCCATATCCAGTCAAATACAGAAGTTTAGATAAGACTATTTAGAATTTCTTATTTATCACTTTTACAAGCTATTTTGCAAAAAAAAAAAAAAAAAGAAAAACAGTGAAAGTGCATATTGTTTAGTTTAATATCCAACATATTACCTTCTGAAACTGTCAGTTTGCTAAAATACCTGTTATCTGTGACTATTTTAGGATGTTTTATGCCTTATGCTGCTTTTATATTTGTATTTTAGGTTATTTTAGACTTGAAAAGTTACACAGTAAAGTTTATTGTGTAGAGTTAGGCATTGACATTTTTACATATGGCTCAGGCTAAATTATATTTATTTTAATTTAATTTAATTTAATTTGATGTAATAATTTATATATATAATTGTTTTCGTAAATAATATATCAAATAAATTAAAATATGTATTTTTTCTAATACATTTTAATTAACAAAATTTAATGAATAATTTGATGTCCAATTCCAGTCAAGTACAGACGTCTTGGATTAATTATTTCTTACCTTTATTAAGGTGTTTTGCAAAAAAAATAAAAATAAAAAAAGATCCTTAAAGTAAATTTACAATACATTCTCTGAAAGTGCACCAAGTTTTAAAGCCAACACATTGGCTTGTGAAAAAATATGAACTATGATTGTTTGGCTTTTTGCTGAAAAGGAAAAAACTGGACCTCTTGTAACTTTTAATGGAATACCCCTGCTTTAGGCACTTCCTGCCACTGTCCATATCTCCAGGGTATAAAGTGAAAGAGTTTTGGAAGGTACACATGGTAGATGACATCTTTGACCTTGACTGTGGATTTATATGGTGTTAAGCACATTTACTTTTGTCACATAGAGACCTACTGTGAGCTGTGACAAAAGCAGCGTTCAGATGGAACAAATGAGCCTACCTTGTCTCTTTTGTTCCTATTTACATTAGGAATCAGCCTGCTCATCCCGCCAGAGGCCATTCCCAGAGGGAAGATTTATGAGATTTATCTCACCATTCAGAAGAAGGAAGACATGAGGTAGGTCCCTGGAACCAATCTGAGGATCTGCCTCACAAAGAAAGGATGCACAGTTTGAATCAGATTTTAAAAAAGGCCTGGCACAGAGCGTCGAACGTAATTGAAGTCAATCTCCGCATGCTGCTGTGCATGATTGTGTGTGTGAGGCGTTTGCTCGGATTTATGACTAATGCTGGCTTGAGATATCAAAAGCTTGCGTGTATGTGTTGTGTCTTGTCTGTTATATGTAAATGAGCCATGGGAAATGGGAGAGGGAAATGTTCTCTTGTTTTAGATTTTCCTGTCGGAGTGAAGCACCAGGTAACGGTCTGGCTATTTTTTGCTCATGCATTCATGCGGTGGTCACGACCAGCTCCCTACTGGGCTTGAATGCAGAGTGTGAAAAGTCAGATCAGAGCACCACAGCCCTGATTAATAGTGGAACCTCATCTTGTTAAAGGGTCTGCTCTAGGCTTGACATTGGCCATCCATCCAGGTCCTGTTAGTTGAATCCTGACCATGTGCTCCTCCTCTGCCTCCCTCTAGATTGCCCCTGGCTGGGTGTCAGACGTTGCTGAGTCCCGTGGTGAGCTGCGGACCACCCGGTGTGATGCTCACCCGGCCGGTCATCCTCAGTATGGACCATTGCTCTGATGCGTGCCTGGAGAATTGGGCCATCCGTCTCAAAAAGCAGTCATATGAGGGAACGTGGGAGGTGAGTGATTGTTTTTTTGTGCATTTATGTCAAGCTATATAATTTGATTTATTATTGTATTTAATATATTATTAAACAATTATGTTTTATAATTGTATAAAACATATAAACATACATGATCAGACAAAAAAGGGTTTAAGAATAAGTGTAATACTGCTTTAAATTGTTGTTTTTCCTCCCAAAAATGCACATTTTCTGTTTAATTTAATTGCAATTTTGTTTTTGTTTTTCTGAGCAAAAAATAAATGATACATTTTTCCCTGATTTACAGAAAACACCCACTAAAATATCATTGTGTAACAGTTTTGTCAGGCATATTTACAATAAATGACATATTAAAAGACTAATTACTTTCACCTCAAATACTAATTGAAACACAGTAAAATTTAATATGCTCCCTTATTCGTTTATATAAACTTCTCTAAAACCTTAAAAGTAGACACTTTCATTTAATGTGCTTTATATGGATATAAAATCACTTTTGTACATTTCTTTTGATGCGAACATCTTGACGTCTTTGACCCACATACATTATTATACTTTATGTTTAGTTTTCTTTAATTATTATTTATTCTTTCTTTTTGGGAAATTTGCAGTTAAAAATTCTGCCTTAATATATGTAAAATTGCATGTAAAGCATTTATGTAATATAATTTACATAAATGTATGTAATAATTCATCATTTTTTTTTACAAATTTGGTATTTTTACAGTAATTCCTTTTCTATAAATTGCTTTACAGTGAAGTGAAGTGTAGGGGACGAAAATATATTTGAATATACAGGAATATAATATCACAATGTAAAAATAATTTGAAAATAGGCATCATTGTCTTTATACAAAATATAGATTTATTTTGTTTCATTTTGAGGTAAAGTTTTTGCGAGATTTACATACTTGAGTACAAGTCTATTCTGTAAAGCCATAAATTTCACCATAGATAAAGATTCTGTTCTATATGATTGTGCCTCATTTTAATTAGCTTTGAACTGTATGTAGGTTTAATTCATGCTGTACGTTCACCTTTCATGCCCTTTCCCATCTCTTTCTCTCCTGCTACTGAATTGAATATCTTATGGAGGCAAATGGGCTGTATCGTCATAATCATTTCAAATAGCCTCTCAGACAATAAAGCCCTGAAGTGTCTCCATCAGCGTACTCCTCATTTCACCTATCTCTCATACCTTCACATTTAATCTCCATTTAATTGTATGGATCTTTTCCTCATTCCATCCGATGGCCATCAGCACCCACCTTTAAACTGAGCCGGGGTGAGTCCTTCATTACGCATGATGGCTTTTCCAAATCTGCTCTGAACCGCATCGGGTCGGTGCAAGATACATCAGGCACAAAGACAAAGAAGAGGAGGAACCTAGGGAGGAAGGGCGGAGGAAGATGGTGAAGGTCTTCTTTCATGTTTGATACTGTGCATAAATTATTCAGGCTCCTTGGTGTGGCAGCAATGGGGCGGCAGTAGAATGAATAGGCCTGTCTTAGATAGAGGGTAGAGCAGCACTTTTAATCATCCCCTGCCCCAAATATAGCCCATCGGCGGCAGGTCGCCGTTCTTGGCCAGGTACAGCAGACAAAAGAGGGAAAAAACACAGGGAAGTTTGTCCTGGAAGGAGCCTTGGCAGACAGACTCGCGGCAATTAATTTCTCCAGAGGACGCAGATCAGCAAAACGCGAGCAGAAGAGAATGAAATATAGTCTGTGTCGTTATCGAACCGCGGGAGGATTTAAAAAAAAAATGATAATGAAAAAAAAAAAAAAAACAGACTTCATTGTGGTCAAATGGAGAACGGCTAGTGCCAATACTAATTTCACTGATGAAGATAGTGGCTTATTTTATTGATTGCTGGATGTAATTTCCTGGCCTGGATCCCGAGGTGCATGACAGTAGGGCCGCCTCTCTGTATTTGATTAGATAATGGTGTGAGCGAGAGAAAAAGAGAGAAACGGCGTGCGAGGAATCTTTCTGATGAGCTTCCTGCAGAAAGTTCTGTCACCACATATCCCACTTGCCTTTTCTCTAATTAAAGCCACTCTGGGGAGCCATTATGTGATTGTATCTGACCGGAGACGGTGAGAAAACGGAGCGTTTTCTCACAAAAGCCTTGGCCTTTGCAAGAGTCACGTTTTCTGACAGAATGCCTTTTCTTCTGATTTTAGTACCATTTTCTTTGCATTAGCCTATAAGAGGAACACTTGAAGGCGTGTCTGATGTCTGTCAGGATTTTTTCATCCAATTAAACTAATTATCTTGCCATGCCCTGACGAGCTCCATATTGCACATGGCAACCTGTTAATTAGTTTATTCTCCTGGTTATTAGTAGAGAAGCACCTCAAACTGTCAAACTCACTAATTGATTAACACAAAACAGTGGGGTGCAAAATGACGTATGATTGGTTGTGGCTTTGCAACGGATGAAATAATGGATATGGACATGGATATGAGTTTAAGCCATATCCAGCCAGAGATAGTTTTCCTGTATTTAGAAAATTCAGAAAAACCCTTTACAATCCAGAAAAAAAATAAAATGCATAAAAATTAATCATTCATTCATTCCATTTTATTTTTGTTAATTTATATGAATTTTAATTGCTCCTATTCCTGTATTTAACTTTTGGTATTTTCACATAAGTAAATGTGAACTGGAGAAATTTATTCCCTGCTTGTAAGCAGAAGAATAGGAAGCCCTGATCACTTAGTGGGCACTACCACGTGTGAACATTCAGGATGAACTCCTGCTATTAGTGTCTCATTAGAGCACAGAACACCACTCATTATGCAGATCTTTCAGTTTCTGCTCAGCCAGATCGCTTCACTGTATCTAAAATCTGACACGGAACATCCTCGGGGCAGGAACTGACCATCTCTCCAATAACTCCACTGACACAGCTGCTCTCTGCCCTCCCCTCTGATCCCTGTGCCATTGTCTCATTGGCTCCTCAGGATGTACTTCAGCTTGGTGAAGAAGTGGTTTCGGAGCCGTACTACTGCCAGCTGGAGGCGGAGACGTGCCGGGTGTTCACTGAGCAGCTGGGTCGCTTTGCTCTGGTCGGGGAGTCCCTCAGCATGGCTGCCGCTAAGCGCTTAAAACTTCTGCTGTTTGCTCCCGCCTACTGCTCTACACTCGAGTACAACATCCGCGTCTACTGCATGGACGACACACAGGACCTACTAAAGGTGAGGCCTCTGATTCAAAATATACAGTAGCTATACTTATGCCAGTTACCTAGCCAACACAGATATGCTGTATGTTTTGCCAACATTGCCATTAGGTTTCTTGGTGTTGTGTTAACATTACAGGGGGTATAACGCACACAGTTTCACCCAATATCACATTAATCTTGAGTACCTATAGAATAGTACTACATCCTTCATATCTCCAAAAAGTTTTTAGTTTTAACATATTTATAAAAGAAAGATACAGCTTTATGATTCTTTCTGAAAAAAGCTGAGCTCCTGAAGGGGTGCTGTGTGGGAGGAGCTAAAGGTTGATGAGAACGTGCGCCAATTGTCAACAAAGCACAGACATATGATGCCGTTTCACTTACCGTCTGCAGTTCTGAATCATGGCTGGGATCTTTTATAGCTGGCTCCATCTTTCGGTATCAAACAATGTGCAAATCCAGCGTCGAACTGGGCCTTGTTTATGAAATGTTCGTAAATATACACACTTGTGAAAGTCCTTTGCTCCTCAGAAACACTAAGGGCATCCACTCTTTACGTAACGCTGGGTTCTTTTGGAAAGCTTAACAAGGTTATCTTTTTTTTACATCTAAAAACGCACACCGTCGTCTACATCATGAGGACCAACGATCAAAACAAATCTTCGAAACTTGAACAAACCCGGAAGTAAGATTTTTGACATAAAACTGCATGTTACCCGTCACATGTTCAGAACAATTTGTAAATTGTATGATGACAGAAATTTTCATTTAATTTCTGGTGCACCAAAGATGTCTTGCAATTTAAGAAATAAAATTAAATAAAATAAAATGTTGATTTTTTTTTTTTTCTTTTTCTGTTCCTTTTTTCTTCTTTCATCAGACAATCACTTTTTTTTTCAGTTTCTTCTGGCTTATACTTATTTTTCTTTCGTTCCCCGTCCTAAAAGATCAGGAATAATCAAGAGCTAATGCCAAAGCAGCCTCCCTCGAGGACCACGTCTGAGCAGACTGTTAAGATTTCATTTGCATGCTTAATTAGTAAATGAAAAGGAGAGACTCTCTGGCCGTGGCCCCTGAGCTCCGCTCGGCTCTCACTGTCAAAGTAAGAGGGTCCGTTCCCTGCTCTGCCCACTCAAGCCTCTGAGAACATGCCAGAAAAGATGACCTGCCCCTACCGAAAGCTGCCCGCTGGGCCCCACTAGGGTGGGCTGTCGGGGGGAAAGAGATTACAAAAGAGATGCCAGGAATTTGCCCGGTTTGTTTAAAATGAGCTCTTAGCCATGCAGAGATGAGAAGTGCTCCAGTGTATGATGGATGTGAGCACCTCCCCTCCAATTCTCTCCAAAGGGTTCATGAGAACGTTGACTGTTCTCTCATTTTGAAATAAAGTGTTGAAGTGGTGATTTGTTGCCCCCCCCCCTCCCAAAAAAAAAAAAATTATTTAATATTTTCCAGCAGGAGTTGTTATTTAGAGACGGAAGATATGGATTTGTGTTGTGCTTTTAGCTATAGCTAGGGTGTTGAGCTTCTAATATAGATGCTTTTTTAACCCATGACCTCCTTTCATACTAACCTTGCCTTTGATCAGGAGTGGGCCGCTCCAGGGGAATCTTTATACGTGGACAGACTCAGTCATGAAATGCTCTTGTGTGGTGCTGCTTTCTATGAATCCACAGTATCTGCATTTTTCACTCCCCTCAAATGCAGAGACTGCTGCGGTGAGCCACAATGGCCTTATAGGATATGCAGTTTTTTTTACTCTGTGGTTTAGCAGGGAGTCGAGTGGACTGGATGCTGATCTTTGTCAATATAAAAAGGGAGAGTTTTTGTTCCAAAGGCCAGAAACATACTGTATGCAAGTACATGAATGCGAATGCTTCTGCAATATCCTGTTAAACCTGGAAATGTGCATTTTTAAATATGTAAAAATGCCTATTCTGTTCTGTACTTCTAAACAATTTTGGTGTTTTGAGTTGCTGGATAATAGAATTTGCTAAATCAATTAATGTAAAAAAAAAATTATATTTTGCTCTAACTGAAACTATTTAAATGGCGCAGCTGATTTTCATTTTCATATCAGCAGCCAATGAGTTTGCTACTTAACATACAAATAATTGGCTAGTGCTTGCTGTAGTAGGTGGAGCTTCAGAAACCCTTAACCTTCCCCAGCTCAACCTATTGTATATTGGGGTTAATTCGTATGTTATATGTGCTGCAAGACCAAACACAGCAAGACTAAACTCTCAGATTGTCTTCATGACAGAATTATAATAATAACGACAGAAGAAAAGTATCGTTGGAATCACTTCTTTGACAAATCGTTCCGAAGCAATGATTCATGAAACTCTGGATATCATGAACAACTGGACAACGCATGAACAAATCATGTTAAATCATCTATCAAAAAGTTTGGGAACATTCTTTTCAATACACCTCCACAGTTTCATGTCATTATATTCTACAGTCTTTTAAACCATTTCTCATTGCACGCTGCATCTTTAGTTCAGTATATTTTATATTAGCTTCACTGCTGTTATTAATATGTTCTTTGTTTGTTTGTTCTTTTTACTGCCGTATTGATGCAAGAATGCTTGTCAAGCAATGTGTTTGCAGTATTGCAATGCATTGGCCAAGCGTTTGTGAACATATGTAGAGTATGTTTGGGGTCTAACAGGTGTTTGACCCCCTGAGAACCACATCTGAGTCCCTGATTGACTTTCCTTCAAACATGTAAGGCTAATTTATTGTGATGGAATTATTATGCTAATCGTTGCTGATAACAGAAGAGGATTTCAGAATTAGCATAGCATTAGAAGCGTCGGTCATGACAAAGATGCATTGTTTTGGGTTTTTTTGCCTGCATCTTTTCCACCATCGTCTTGGGTGAATATTAATTGCATTTTGATTGCCACAGGACTATTACATTACTTTGAGAAATGGTAATGCACCACAAATGAAAGCGATACCACTATTATTTTTAGTGGTTGTGTCTCTTCCCTGAGCTAAGAACTTTTTACACTATACACATACTTTTTCTCCTTTCCAATTTCTTACCTTGTTTATTTTTTCTTTCTCAGTCATAAGCTTTGCTTGTGCCTAGAACAACAGAACTCTTTAATATCCCAATTACGCCACATTAAAACAATGTCATAGTCTTTAATCACAAGTATGACATTTGGGAGTCAGTGACATTTCAGCAGAGATGCTTCCAATATGTTTGTGAGTCTTATGGGACCAATTAGATAAATATTTAATGTACAACTGCCTGTTTGAGAACTGCTTCCACTACTGGTTTCACTGTAGATTGATACATCATAGCGACCCTTGCTAAAGCTCAGCTGCAGGACCTGTGAGAGACACCTCTTTTGAAATGCCTAATCATTGTAACATACATGTCCTCCAAAAGTAAACCTGACCTTATTAGGCCATGCTGACCTTATTTGAGCCACAGTGTTGGACACGCACAAACCTCTATGCCAAGGCTCTGACCCTTTCATTCTTAATGTGATTTCACCATAGTATTTGACCTTTCAACAAAGCAAGATTGGCAGCGTCTGCATCTACTGCAGAAAGAGCATTAAGATCAGGATTATAGTGCACTAACATGTTGCAAAAGGGTTTGAAGCACCAGCAGAGGAACATTTTGGGTTCACTGGTTTATCTGGCTCGTCACCAGGCAGTGGATTGTAAAATATCCTCTCATTTCAGAGATGAATGAGCGATGACCTTTGGTGCCTCTTTCCAAATGTTGTTCACATTTAATCAAGACCCGTGTGATATTCTCTTCTCCCTCCAGACCTTTCAACCCAGAAGCCAAATGTCTGAGGAGCCACGTCTGGTGTTTTCTATCTGCTGACTGGGCTAGAAACAAATAGAGAGAGAGGAGAGCAAGCGTTCTCATATTTGACCTTTCGTCTAACGTCTGAGCATAATTTGCGCGTATGTGCATGCATTCGCACTGTTGGGGGGAGAAACCAAAAATGGTGCACGGCTTTGATCACCAACGTAGCGTTTAACGAGACAGTCGGCTTCATCAACCGACAATGCGAGTGAACGAGACAAAACAACGCCTGTATGTTGCTCTCTCTTTTGTCAAATTCGTTTCACTGTAATGCTTGTTTGGAAAGCTGCTTGTACGCCGCTCATGTTTTTAGTTTTTAATCAGAGAGAGGAGGCAAGAGAGAGAAATATTTGAGGTGTTGGGTGAAGGAGAAAAATAACCTCATCACCAGCTGGAGAAAACTCACAGACATATGTCTAGATGATTTACATCTGTGAAATGTTTGCTTCCATCATTCAGTTCTCTTTTCTGACTTGCTCATCAGCTCAGAAAGTGCAAGGTCTGTTTTCTCATGGCTGAGAAGTCACAGAAGACACCATGTGGAAATTAGTCAATGTCTGTCACTTTGTTATACTCTCATATCTTTATGCACTGTGAGACAGTTGAGATTAAGTTATAAAACAGACTGCAAGAAATCTTCTATTACTGCGGATCTATACTGTCATTAAAATCAAAGCCTTTTTATTTAGTTCACTGATTTAAGAAATTGCGTAACAAACTTGTCTCGGTGGTTGTTAATTTATGGCATGTTCATTTTGATTTTATACGGTATGATGGTTATTTCTTGTACCTTATTACTGGCAAGCCGATGGGGACAAAATGGATAGAGCCCTCTCTGCATTCATGCTTAATAGCTTTTTATTTGAACAGCTTTGAGATAGATTTACTAGAAGGAATTTATTAAGGTATGCATCATACTTAGGGGCTAGGACTTGAACAAACTGGTAACAATAAGTATTAACTTAACCACCCTAAAAACTACCCAGAGCAACCTCACGACAAAATGCAAAAGAACATGAACTAAAGCTACGGTTCAATCTTCTGAGAGTTGACATTAAGTGTTTTATCTTAATGGAGGTTTGGGTCAATGTGAACTTCGTAAACACATTGCCCTTTTGCCTGAATGGTTTTTAAATGTTTAGCTTGTGTGTGTTTGGCGGAGAAGCGCTTGGAGCGTGTGAGTTGTAGCAGAGCATCTAACCTCCTTCTGTCAAAGACGGCGAGGGGAGATAAACTATAGAAGAGTCTCTTGTATTCCCAAATGGAGTGCAGCAGTAGTCCGTCAGAGCTCCCGCTCAGCACTCCACAGGAGCTGTCCAGGCCTGTGAGGATGAAGGGTTTGTGGGCTCCGGAGGACTGTGGCCATGCTTCCCATAATCCTGTTATCTGTCTCTCTAAAGCTTACCACTCTTCTGACCCAAAGACACCAGTGTTAAGCTGCCTCTGTCTTCTTTCCATTCGTTTTTTTGTATTATATCGCTCGCTTGCTCGCTCTCTTTTTCACCCTCTCTTGCTCCAGTTCTTAGTTTTCCAGTGAGTAAGAAAAAGACAGTGGTGGGCTTCATCCTGCTTTTTTTTGTCTAAAGTAACTGTCAAAGAATAGAAAATTCTTTTTTTCAAGTATTTTAAATGGCAAAGTTATCACCATCTTGTCTTCATCCCTCTTGTATATACTTTAAAAGACTCTTTACAAAAATTCAGTGGTGACCAGTCTCGGCCAAAATGGTGTAGTTACTACAGTTCTTGTCAAGGGTGTCATGCACTTATTTTTTTAAGGGGAGCAAGTGGTAGTTCTGGCTCTCTTGTTGCCCCAGGCAAGAAAATACATGACCAAAAAGAGAGAGAGAGATAAAAAAAAAGCTATTTTTGTGGTAGGGAAGTTCAAATCACAATAATAAATTTGTTTGTTATTTTAAACCACACACACACACACACACATATATATATATATATATATATATATATATATATACACAGTGAGGTCAAT
>JAUMHE010000016.1:1787276-1804098 GCA_032359235.1 Enteromius mattozi
AAAAAAACAAGACCAGGCTCAGGAGGAACCTGGCAGGGCTTTTAGATGTACTGTGACTGAGACAAATGCCCCTTTCTCAGAACAAAAATCCATTTGTTTTGAAAATAATGGTGTATAGCAAATCCCAGATTCTATGATTCTGGTCCTGCCCTCAATCACTGACCAATATGTACTTTCTAACCACATTTGTGTTAGGCACACTGATATATTAATATCAGACTGGAAACTAAAACGGATCGGTTTGAAAGATATCAAGCGGAAAACATACACTATGTAGGTAAGGTGAATATTTTGCGAACTAATTCAGATTTGTGACATGCATTTTGTAAATGTGTACCATTTAGCAATATGCAAACACACATATCGATGACAATTTCCTTTGGCCGACACGTTTCTTACCTCACAAAGCATTTAAAATTTTAGAGCATTTGCTAAATTTCAGGTCGAAAACATTAAGGAAGTAAAGCGTTTGTGGTGAGAGCCATCACTTGTTCCTCTGCCCCTGTGCACTTAACGTATTTGTTCATGAAGCCATAAAGTCCAAAATTCACCTCAATGCAATGAATTATGTTCTGGATAATCAGTAGATAAGCACAGGATTCTGTGGATGTTTAGCTGCGGAAGGATGGGTGATCAGGGACCACAAAAGTTTTCCTAGCTGTTTTGTAGAACATTGGATTAAAAAAAAAAACTAATCGGGGTCAGATGTTCTGCAAAGCATTTTTCCACGGCCAACTTATGTCAGAGGAAATCTAGAATTTTCACCCGAGTCCATAGAAATCCTCGTTTATAAAGGAGAAAAAAAAAACAAGTTCCCTGCTGGAAAGGTTTCTCTTTTTTTATAAACAGAAAATGCAATACTACCAAATGTTTCATTGCTATTCTCCTTCATATTTAATGAGTCTATGTTTCTCTGAAGGCCATTTTGGCTTCAGGGCGATTTCTTAGTCACAGCAGAAAGAATATTTTCATCCCCGCCCCCCCAAAAAGAGCAAATGTTCCATCCAAGAAAACGTCATCGACGCTCAGCAGCTGTTGTATTTTTCTAAATTCCTCCATCACACGTGAGCTTTGTTTCTGCATAACTGTCACACCCTGAAGAACGGCAACACGTCTCAGCCCTGCGTTTGGTGCCATGAATGTGCATTACACAGTTTAAAGATTGTCAGATTTTTTTTTTTTTTTTTTGTGCGTTTGAATGTTGAGAGTATTTCATTCCAATTGAAGGATGATTTGTGAGAAACTGCGGATCACAAACGGGCCGCTTTCATCTCGACAAGTAATGACGGCCACGTCTGGAGATGATTGGAGGAGTCCTGCACGTTCTCTCCACAGCAAGTGGAATTACACAGGCCTGTTTCACTCAGCTAACGGAGAACTCAAGTTAAAGGCCAAATTGTGCACATATTGTGGGTTTTTTCATGCTTTGGATTCACTCAAGTGATTTCTATTCAACAATTAACCAGTCAGCTATTTTCTTTTCTTTGTTTTTAATCTACAAAAGTCATCATGTCTTGTAGATAAGTACTCTTCATCTCCGCGCAACCAAAGTGTATGAGCCATCTGGAGCATTTCTTTCATATCTATGCCAATTGTGATTTCATTTTGTTTGGAGTACAAGTAATGCGTTCCTAAATTCAACACGCATCTATTTTTCTTTCATGACTTGTGCAAACGTGTTCATTTTGAGCATTTCACTGGTAAAACAATTTAAATATTTAATGCAGCACTTTGTAAAGTAATTGTAAATGATATTTTAATAACAAGCCAAAAAAGACAAGACAACTGACGTAACATTTGTCAAAGTATAACCTGTGAAGTGTTTGCCTACTGTTCATTGGTTATATAGCACTGAGTTCATTCTTTCTGCAGTGTTTGCGGTTTAGACTGTTTTCGCCATAAGTTTGTACAACGTCGTTTTGTTTCGTCCTGAGCCTGTTGGTTTATGGGTAATCAATCCTCAACACTACGTCATGAGAAAACAGATGCGCCAGTAAATGATGTATTTAGACATGGATTTGGTGCAAAATTGTCAAATTCCTAACACTCAGGTTTACAAACAGTTCAGTTGAAACAGACATGTTACACATTTCTAAACATTACTGAGTGCGCATCGTTGTTCTTCACTGACATAAAAATCATTCCAACAGCCTGTCATTCAGAGCTCACAAAGTCAGCTTGTAACACTGAATAAAGCAGATGCCATGATATTCACTAAAAGAACCACCGATCTCTCTTTGACTGTACATTTTTGTCAGCCTCATTCATAGCTGTTCTTTGTAAATGAATGTGTGAGTGTTCTATTTCTTTCCACTGACTTTCTTTTTGAACTGAAAACCGTAGAATTGTGTACCTGTGAATGTTCAATTCGATTTCTTAATTCAATGTTCCTTGCCTTTCTGCAAGTCAAAATGCTGTATTTATTACATGCCACAGCGCTTATGCAATTGTACAATTCTTTTCTATTATTATTTTTCTTTTTTTGGTAAAGTTACTTTTCATTTTTCTCGTCAATGTAAATTGTCGTCGATGAGTTTGTGGTAACAGGAAGCCCTCCTCTGCGGAAGGTTTTCTGTACTTTTTGGACAATGGTATGGATTTGTGGGTAGAATTTTGGAAATTCGTTTCTAAGTGCTTTCAAGTATTTACTTGGCCTTATGTATATATCTCTCTATGAAATTTCAGAAAAGGTATGTATAGTAATTGAACCTAAAATGGATGTAAATAAATTATATATTGTTAAAAAGAGAGTTGAGTGATTTGTGCTAGCAACAAATTTCATGACGCATTTTACATTTGGATGCAATTAATAGCCTTGGGGAAAAAAAAAAAAAAACCCACACAACAACATGACTGCAGGTGATTTATTGACTAAATGTCTCTAGCACAGTTTCTTTATAAATGATTTGCGTCATCTGACATAGAAAACCTCTCTATAATATGCACAAGAATACAGCAGTTCTGAATGACACACACAATAGTTAAAGGCTGCAAAGCTATAAAAAAGGCACTTGATAGTTGATACATAACACATTGTCAATACAAAAAAGTACAAAAATTGAGCTGTTGGCTCAAATATATATAGCTTTCGACGAGCAGGATATTGGAGGGTTGCATTTCTTCCGATTAGAGTGCAGGAGATTGCGATAAGGGAATGATGTTCTGGGAAGCATCTGGTACGTAGTCTCTGAAGAAGAGCCATTATGTTTGGAAACGCCATAAGATTATGCATATATCGTTGATATCCATGATAGGGATTGCTCAAAATCTTTGCCACACATGCACGCGCACACGCTTGGAAACCACCGAAATGGCCACAGAGCTTTAAATAACGCAGCAAGCAAATACGAACAAAGGCTCTAAGTGAATCTGGACATATAATATTGCAGGATCCATTTGCACTAACGCAGAGCGTTTTTATGGTATCACAGGCCTTTCCTTAATTAGAACTACCTGTCTGATTAGAACAGATGAATGTGGCGTATTTAGTATTGAAGCCATGTAGAGACCATTGCTTGGGTCAGGATGAAACGCATGCAATCAGTGCTAATGTATTTCAGTGTAGCTGCCAGGGGCGTTTTATTCCTCTGTGGTTTGCCATTACCTTAAGTACCCTGGCACAGCAAATCAGGCAGAGCAAAAAAGTAGGCTGCACAGCATCTAGAGGATTGAGGGGCCACTTTAAGATCTTGTCTGAGTAGATCACATGCTCAATGCTTTAGCCTACAAAATGGATTGTATGGATCGGAGTGCAACTAGATTGCTTCACTCATTACTTGGGAAATGCTTTGTCCTTATTTGCGACAAGAGTGGATAGAATTGTGGATGATAAATATTCATCCGAGTGCAGATGAGCGAATCTCACAAAAAACAATTACATTTTACAACAAAATTAATTTTTTTAGTGTGACAATTTCATGTTAATTAGATTTTATTAGTGCTGCCAAACGATTAATCGCAACAAAAATAATATATGTAGTGTGTATATTTATTATGTATATATACATATGCATGTATATATTTAGGAAAAATGTTTATAAATTAAATAAATTTATATATAATAAAACTGTATAAAGATCTAAATGTATATGCATGTAAATATTTTCTAAATATATACTGTATGATGTATATATAGATAAATATACACAGTCAACACTGTATTTCTATTTTTGTTTTTTTTTGTTTTTTTAAATGCGATTAATCATTTGACAGCTGTACATTTAATTCCCTTTATTTTCAATGGTGATATTTTACTTTTTTTAAATAATTTTACACGTTATATATAATAATTTTACTGTATTCAAATCAGCATGGACGCAGTACAACAAATGCTGTCAAGGAAATAGTCACAAAGCAAATCATATTTTAACATGGTTAAGCCATCTTATAAAATGTGGTATAATATGAACATGACATGTTTTGTGAGATTCACTCAGACGGCAAATTGACGAATACGTATACAGTATATCTAAAAAGTGAAAAAGTGAGCAGTATAAGAGCGTACTATGTTCACTGGATCGACGAATACTGCAGGTGTACTTTTGGAGGTGGAGTGGGATGAGGAGGGACAGCTAAAATACTTCATCCAAATACCTTGTACCTTGTATCCAAATACCGACATCTGGCATTGATGGTTGTAACAGTTCACAAGCTGTTTCCAGTTGAATGACTGGCATCGTAACACAGCAAAACTGAGGCCAGTCTGTCGGCTTACTGTAGCAAGCTACCAAAAATTCAGGTCCGTGCTTTGCTGAATGACACATACTTAGTAAATGCTGATCGAAGCTGCTATAACAGCCGGTGAAAGCCAGCGGAGCTACTATATCCATCACTCTGTCAGTCAGCCATATGTTACAGGCTTCAAGTAAAGTACTTGGTCTTGTTTGGCATAGCTATAGACCCCCCAGTCTCCTTTCCGGCCCCTCCTTGATGAACGGCAGAGCCTCACACCGGAGAGAAAGCGTGACTTTTACATAATGGCTTGTCCTTCTTTGAATAGAAGGTCTTCCCCTCCAGATTGATTTGACAGATCTGAAGAGATAGAAAAAGGGGGATTAAATGACATTTATGTTTTTTTCGTTGCAACCCGAATTCCAGAAATGCAGGGATGTTTTTAAAATTCTAAAAAGACATAGAAAAACAAATGTTTACAAT
Organism: Enteromius mattozi; assembly: GCA_032359235.1. Taxonomy (NCBI): domain Eukaryota; kingdom Metazoa; phylum Chordata; class Actinopteri; order Cypriniformes; family Cyprinidae; genus Enteromius; species Enteromius mattozi. The sequence continues at coordinate 1,792,431 of JAUMHE010000016.1, forward strand.
TTTATTTCACTAAATGAGCCAATTTCTGCTACAGGTCTAAAAAAAGTTGGCACAGGGGCAACATAGGGCTGAAAAAAACAAGACATTTTGAAAATATTCAGCTGGGAGAACACTGAAGACTGGAGTAATGGCTGCTTATTTATTCATCACAGGAATAAATCACATTTTTTAAATATAATAAAATATAAAACTGTTATTTTAAACCGTAATAACGTTCAACAATATTAGTGTTTTTACTGTATTTTAGATCAAATACATGCAGCCTTAGTAAGCCCTTTTAAAACATTTAAAAAAATTACAACCCAACCCTTTGAATGGTAGTGAATGCCTGTATTAATCTGTCATGTGAATATAATTTATGGGCTATATTCACTGTTAGTATCAGTCCATGTCAAAAGGAAAGTAATTGCTATCTGACATAGACTGCCAAGCTCTCAAAGAACCCCACTTTTGGAGACAAAGATTAAAAAAAGTGAACTTAAATCAGTAGACAGGTGAGTGAAAGACACAATTTTGCTCTTTATTGTGCTCTTGTGTGCCGCTACGAGGGGCATGAATGAAAAATAATGAACTGCTAAATTCCTAAAAAATAAATTCAATGGCAAGAGAAAATAAAATGGATTTTATTTAAGAAAGAAAAACAGTCTAAATGCTGTGAACCACATTAATTAAAGACATTAATCTAGTGCACGCAAACACGGCCAATGTATGAATTTTGAACTGAAATGTCTAGGTTCTCAGGGGCTAGGGCACTATTTCTTGATAGTGTTGTGTGGTGCAGAAAGTTTAAGATGGAGTTTCAGGACAGGTCCCAATGCATCAAAATGACTTACGGCACAGACAAAGCAAGTGTCATGCCAGCTGTAGCCCAGCGCCTCGAGGAAACGGTCTCCTGCATCAATCTTGAAGTCACAGCCATGGCATTTGGTACCAAACATCTTTTCATAGTCTGCAGAGAAAAACAAACCAACCAAAAAGGGCCTATTAAGCCAGTGAGAAGGAAATGCTTGGTCAGAAACTAAGAGAACGAGACAAGAATGAAATGTGTTATCGGAAGGAAAAAGAAAAGAGATTATATTTTCTCAGCCGTCACATGCTCAGTGTGTGATAACAGACACTGGTCCAGATTCTTACATGGATTGCCCCAGTTTTACCCATTAAAGAAAACTTAAAAGTGGCAGGCTTTACGTCTCGCACGCAAGGTAAGTAGTTTAGAGCACAATCCTTTTAAGGTGCTGAGACCGCAGCTATTTTATCAACACTAGCTCTTCATTTCTAACAGAAACAGCTGCCCACTTGCTGCTGACATAAGACCAAAACTCTTCAAAGCTGTAAAGCACTGGAACTGCAATGCAAGCCTATTTACATAATAAAGACATGCACTCCCTTCAGACAGCTTAATGTCTGTTTATGTAAGATTAGGGGCCCAACAAATGTGACAATGTGATTAACTGCACTGCATAAACAAATTAAACACTGAAGGTGGATGAATTTGGCAACTTTCTACCACTCGGGAAACTAAATGAATTAATAAGCACAGTTTAACATGGCAAATTGCATGACTGAATTCAAATCAATTTAGTCCAATCCACAAAGTTTCCGAGCCCCTTCTCCCACCTGTTATCTAACCTCTGACTAACTGGTCCTATAAAAGTGTCAAAGATCCAAAATAAAAGAACTGCTGCAAGAACCGTGGCCTAGTGGGTAGCACACAAAGTCTGACATTTAAGAGCTGCAGAGCTCATATCTGCAAAAGAGGTTTGAACCTAATGCTTCCAAATAATTTCCTTTTCTGAAGCTCACTAGTCCATTAAATCAAAGTGCCAAAAAAATAAATAAAATAAACATTGGCAAAACAGGTTTCAATCTAATGTTTCCCACTCCTCTTAATAAGTTCTTGTCATAATTCTCACTAGCAACAATAAAATAAAATACAAATATTTTGTAAAACAGGTTTGAATCCAATGCTTCCCACTCCTCCTTACTATAATTTCCTGTCATAAAGCTCACTATTCCTATAAATAAAATTTAGTTTGGATAAAAAGTTAAAGTCAAAGATCCCACCCCCTCTCTCTCCCACTCAGCTTCCCATCAGCTCTGTGTCCTATCGTAATAAAAGGTAAAAAACACACACACACACAATAAAATTAAATAAATAGCAAAATAAAACAAGACAAAATAAAACAGGTTTTAATCCAATGTTTTCCACTCATCCTACCCCAAAATTTTCTGTAACAGTTCACACTGGTACTATAACTGAAACAAAAATGAGAGAGAGAAAAAGTTCTAAGCAGTCTTGCAATGTTTCCAATGCCTTACCATCAATAAACTGTATCTCTTATCATTCTGTATATAATAAAATTATAAATTAACGGCAAAACAGATTTGAATCCAAAGGTTTCCCACTCCTCCTACCCCTACATTTTCTGTGATAGTTCTCACTAGTCCTATTAATAAAAATAAATAAATAAATAAATAAAATGCATGTTCAAAGCGGGTTTGCAATGTTCTTGATGCCTTATCATTAAATTGTATTTCTTATCATTCTTATAAATGTGTCAAATAGGTTACTAAAAAATGGACTTTGAGGTGAGGTGCTTACATAGTCAACATTAGTGTGATTTCAATCTAATTTAAATAAATATAAAAAAAAAGGAAAAGAAAAAGAACAGTATTAACGGTTTCACTGAGCATCAAAGCACATTCTACTAATGGTGTATTTAAAGCAGATTCTCAAGCATAAAAGTTCTCAGCAAAGCTCCTAATCAATGTGCAGGGTCGGTATGGAGCAGGTTTGATGTCTGAAGTGAAGTGGCAGCATTTGAATGATTAAACACCACAGGAGCCCGCGCTCGGCTCCTGGCAGGGGCTGTCGATAAGATGTGCGGCCGGGCGTGCGAGAGGGGCCATGGTCGCTCACCTCTCTCGCAGTAGGGCTCTCCCTCCTCCATGTAGAAGGCCTGGTTCCTGATGGGCATTTTGCAGGCAGCACACAGGAAGCACTGTACGTGGTAGGTCATCTTCAGGGCGTGCATGATTTCCTGCGGAGAGGACAAAGGGGTGTGAGAGAGCTGCGCACGGCATCTATGAATTCACACTTTGAAAATCAGTCCACTCTCACTTTTAAACTCTCACTCACTCACACACACACATACTTTACACACTTCATACAATCAGAATCAATATATAGCTTTTTAGTTAGTTTTGAGGTCATTTTTGATTTTGATTTTGTTTTTTAGGTGTGGGGCGATAGAAAAAATACTTTTTGTACATTATAAAAACCATTACGCCCATGGAGCGTCCCCATAAACCACAAAAACCAACGTGTGTGTATTTATGTATGTGCATATACAGTATGTGTTTGTGCATGTACATGTTAAATTCATATGTTCATATATGCTATATTTATTTGATTAAACAGTAACATTTTTTAGTATAATAATGATTACCATTTATATATTTAAAAAATATATTTACTTCTGTGATGATAAAGCTAAAATTATTTTTTTATTTGTATAAATGTAAGTCTCATCTCTTACAATCAAATTAATTAATCCATGCTGGGAAAAAAATACTTTATTTAAAATAGCATTACATTAAATTACACTGACCCCAAATTTTGGAACAGTAGTGTATCAAAAAATTATGCCAGCATCCTTGATTATTTTAGAAACTTTTCCACCATTGCACATAACTGCATTGTGTATTTGTGTTGCAGAACAGTAGGAAATGCATTTACCCCAGTTATCTTCTTCTTGCATTTGGCACAGTTGGGTGAGTAACGGTTGTCGTAGCACTTGGAGCAGTAAATGGATCCCTTTTCCTCAAAGAATCCCCCCTCATCCAATACCCTTTTACACTGACAGCACGTGAACTCCTCTGGGTGCCAGGAACGACCAAGTGCCACCACATAGCGTCCCCTACAACACAGACACATAAACACAGCCTTACAACAAAAGCTTTTGCATTGAAGTGAAAGTGTCAGCTGGGGCATCAACAGCTGGGTTTAGCACTCTTAAGTGTTCAGTGTGCAAAAGCCATTCTAATGGAAATAGTAGGTCAGATGCAAAAACCTACTCCATTCCGTATTGATTCTCCACGGCAGAAAGCCCAAGGACATGGTGCTATTTCAGGGCTTGGCGAATTTTAAGAAATATTGCTGCCTTACCAAGTTTGACACAACCTTTTTTCCCCTCCCCATGTTTTCTCTCAGTTCTGTAAGTAATGACATTTAGCACATAGTCATCATTGATTTGGAGGTATTTTAGGCTGTCTGCAGTGGTTAGCTTTGGGATTTCGAAAGGAATAGTTCACCCAAAAATGACTGAAAAGATTTGCTGAAAATGTCCACATGTAGGCCATTTGAGATCTAGATGGGTTCAGATCTTCATTGGAACAGATTTGGAGAAATGTAACATTAAATCACTCAATGTATCCTCTGCAGTGAATGGGTACCATCAGATTAGAGTCCAAACACCTGATAAAAACATCACAACAATAATCCATACAATTCCAGTCCATCAATTACATCTTTTTAAGTGAAAAGAGCTGTTTTTATTATAAACAAATCATTCAAACATGACTAACCATTTAGAAATGGTTTCAATTTGTACGTATTTCTGTCCTTATTCAGACAATATGACTTTTTCAGAGTAGAAAGCATTATAATAGACATCTTTTAGTCGGAATCTAAATAAACTTAGTCAAAGTTTATTTGTTTCTAACAAACTCCCAGCTTTTAACTTCACAAGATGTTAAGTGACGGACTGGGGTTGTGTGGACTATTGTGATATTTGGACTCTCATTCTGACGGCACCCATTCACTGCAGTGGATCCACTGGTGAGTAAAAGATAATGCTACATTGCTCCAAATATGTTCTGATAAAGAAATTCATCTTGGATGTACTGAGAGTGAGTCAGTATTTAGTAAATGTAGATTTTCTTTCTTGAACTGCATATTTTGAGTCTGAAGTTTGACTCCAGAGGCAGTAGAGTTCCAGCTGTACCTAATGATCTTGTTGCATGCGGCGCAGAGCGGTGTGCATCTGCTGGAGTCGCCGGAGTTCTGCTGTGCTGCCTGCATGATGGAGCTGCGGTTCTGCATAGGAGTGGGCTGGACTGGTTTCTGATGCTGTGTCACCACCGTGCTGGTCTTGTCTGGATGGTAACGGTCTGCGAAACCGGGATCCGTCACCCATGGCGGCCGGCAGGCTGGACCAGAATCCATTGGCGCTTTAGCTGGTACTAAAAAAAGAAAAAAGTTAAATGACAATGAAGCCCAATACATATATTTTTTTTCAGCACCTCCTCACTATGGGCCAACAGAGACCTGTTACAAGTGTGTACATTTATGGGTTGCTATTAAAACGAGTGCAATTGTAGTCTAAAATGGCTTGCTTTTATCCAGGGACCAACCTATAACACAAAGACATCTATTGAGATGCTGCTATCACCATGAGAGGAGAGCATTAGGAGTGGCTCGTGGTTTAATTCAGCTTATATAAACCACATCTCAAGAGAGTGATGACTGACTCGTATTATCATCTTTGACTATAAACACATCAGTTCCACTTGTGTCTTACTTTTCCCATTAACAACAGGCCTGTCTGAGCCAGCCGGCCGCTCCATGAACAATTCTGTGTTTTATGGGAGTTAAGTCCCCCCCGTGGGAGCGAGTCTGGGCCGTGAGTCAGTGTGTACTGTGAGAGTCAATCTATTCTGTCTGTTCTGAGAGTACTTACCTTGAACTTCATCAGGTTTGTCTGCTGGCTTGGACTTGGCAGGACAGGGAGTTACTCCGTGACTGTAGAAAGAAAATTTCCCTTCAGTACACATGCCTTGATAAAAACAGCTTTAGCCAATAAAAATGTTTTTAAGCCACACAACCTCTGACATCTACATCCTGGACGGAAAGTACACTCCTTAACAAAGCGATGAGATTAAAACTACTTCACACCATGTATTTATATGCAAGTTAAAATAAAGATTTTTTTTTTTGTTGCTTTAATTGTAAATAGAAACATTACATTTAATGCATTTACTGTTTTCTTTTCTTCACTGAGCATTCTTATTTCAACTTGGCATAACAAGAACAAAGAATATCGTTTAAAAAAAAAAAATGCTCATGTTTTAAGATTTTATTCATTTACATGTTTTTTTCCAAAGGCTAGAAATCACCTCTAAAATTAGGATACCCAATTATTCAGATTTTCAAAAATATTATATTATATTAAATAATTTGATGTAATATTGGGACCCCCTTGCAAGTCAGAGTTTAGATTGATCTGTGTGGTTTTAGCTTATGTACCGCTCTAAAAAAATAACTAAAAATAATAAATAAGTCAGCTGAAGCATTTATGAGCTTTTCATCATACATCATCGGAATGAAATAAATAAGCATATCCAGATTCTGTACTTCATCATAACTACAAGATCACATAAGAATAACACAGTCGTGAGTTTTCCAGATGCGTGTTTGTTGTGTGCATGTTGTTCCTCATGTTTGATGGCTTCTCAAAAGAATTAATGTCCTTAGCATAAACATGTCATTCAATTATACAGAGTAAGCCAAACAAGTCTGTCTTGCATTTTTTTATTGCCAAATACTACTTTAAAATGATACCAGCTGGGCAAAGCAAGATACAGAACAATTAAATCTCTAGCTGAAAATTAGTACAGAATTAGAATCAATGCATACTGATTCCAAACAATGTCTAATTAATCTCTTATTTGCACAAATCCCAAAACATCTCAGTTCTGTTCCAAATCCTAGTAAGCTGCCCACCTAGGCAATATTTTTAGGCACAACCACAACAAGACGTCGGTTCCAAACAGTAGGCTGGAAAATTACACTCATTTCTCACCTTGTTTTGGATGAAATCTAAAAGTAAATTTGCCAATCCCAGAATGCACTATGCTGAATTTGACCCAGAAGCTACAGAATTGATCAAAATAAATCTGTTGCATCTATTTAGAAAGTTGTACGTAATACTTATGCTAAGCAATGCTTAGAATATTGAGTTAGCTTAACTAGCGAGATCTAAACCCATAATCCATTTGCCGAGTAAACAGGTAAAATAGACAAATAGATAAAAATCTATTTAAACCAGGTTAAGTTAACCTGAGGTGAATTACAAAGGTTAAGGTTAGTTATTTTTACCAACACTTCTCCAAACAACTAGGAAACAGCAGCGCATAAAATACTGAAAATGTTGAAATAAAGAAAAGAGAACAAGCATAGCTTGAAGAAAATAAAGGGAGGACAGCAGAGTGTTTCACAATGTTTTATGTACTCAGAGACATGAGTCAACAGATTCTTTTATCTTATTGGAGACAGATCCAGAGAAGGAGCAATCAGATGACATCATCATAGTGAATTATGCTAAATTACAGTCAGGAAAAAAAAAAGGAAGAAGAGAATGAAATATAAAGAAGAAAGAAAGTTGAGACAAATCACAGGGGGGGGGGGCTACACAACACAATCAGAAAGAAAGAGCGAGCAAAAGTAACAGCCCCGTGATGGATAACGCCTCTGAACAACCACAAAAGTAATAACAACAATAAAATAACATGATTATCAGTTTGTAGAAACGTACCACTTGAAAGAGACTATGTCACACCAACAGCATTCAGATATTCCTAACGGGAACTTGACTGTAGGGCTCAGTTTGTATGGTTTTTCCGACTATGCTTGCATTTTTTCTCACATTTGTTTTTGCTATTTTTATCTTGTATTTTTTTTTCTTTTTAGTTTTCATTAACTTGACAACCCCCCCCCCCCAATCTCCATTTTTTTTTTGTCCTGGTAAAGCTGGGGTCGGTGTTCACCCATAGCTGGCACGCAGTGGTGCATTTGTATCTAGTGCGGCTGTTTGTCAGCCACCTCGGCCGTCTGATGCCCAGGAGGCAGAGTGTTCAGGACTTGATGTTGAGGGCACGGGCAGATCTCTCGTGGTGCCAGTCTCTCAGCCTGGCATAGCGGGGACTCTGAATCTCAGAGAGGAACTTTTCCCTGCCATTCAGTGCATCAGAGAGGACAGGGAATTAGGAGAGCGGTGAGGACCAAACAGAAGGAGAGAAAGACATGCCAGAACATACAGAAAGACAAGAGAAGAGAATAAATATGAGGTTGAGAGAACAGCAAACAGAAGCGAAAGATTAAACGATGCAACATATATGCAAGTCGTGATAAATTCAGAAATTTTTTTTTTAAATCACTGTATCTGTAGATAACCAGGCCCAGACAGAATCTGCAGACTTTTTTTCCTCACGTTTTCCATTTTGATTTTAATAAAAAACCTGCTAAATGGATATGGAGCTGAGAGTACTACACGCTTACTGGCAGCACAATCTAATGAGCCAAAAGTTTTAAGGGTGTTTTACACACAAGAGAGAGAGTTTTGATGGAAAGAAATTCACAAGATGCTTTTTTTTAAGGGTGTGGAAATAAATAATTTGGTGTGAAATCAAGTAGGAATATAGGAAAGTGCATTTCCGAAAGCACAACTGGGCTGTGTCCAAATTCTTGTGCTTTCCTAGATATGCAGAATGTTTTAGGTATCATAGCTGTAAAATTGTATTCCTAATTTTAAGTATTCATTGTGCTTTAAATGAAAATACACATTTAATATAAAATTATAATTCACTATCACTATATATAGCACTGGACAATGATTAATAGCGATTAATCACATGCCTAATAAACATTATTGTGTAGCCTACATAATAAATATACAAAGTACACACCCATATATGATGTATATTTGAACATACATGCATGCATATCATTTAAAAAAATATGTTATGTTTATATATTAAATTAATTCTTATACAATATAAAATTACATTAAATATATATACACACACACAAACATGTAAATATTTTAAAAACATATGCTGTATGTTTGTGTATTTACACACATATTCATTATATATTATTTATTTTGGATGCTGTTAATGGTGGTTAATCCTTGTCCAGCACTATTTTTTATATACATTTATCTTTATAATAGTCTCTTAAGTCTCTTATACTCACTACGGTGCATTTATTTGATCAAAAATGTTATATATTATATACATACATAAACACACACACATACATATATATATATATATATACACACACACACACATACAGTAATATTGTTAAATATTATCAATATTTAAAATAGAAAAATCACTATTTTAATAAATATTTTAAAGCATAATTTATTCCTGTAACATTACTTATTGTAATTAATATTGGTTCCTTAATATTTTTATGGAAATACCTGATTTTTTTTAAAGGAATCTTTGAAAAAAAGAAAAAAGGAACAGCATTTCTTCGTGTTCACTGTCACTTTTGATCAATTTAAGCCAAGGCATCCTTCCTGAATCAAAGTATTCATTTCCTTTCAAAAATCTTACAGACTCCGAACTTTTAAAAAGTAGTGAACTTAAAGAACTTTTCAAATCTTTCTAAAACTCCTCTGCTCTTGTGGCCTTATAGGATGCCAAACTTTCTCTTGGATTATGGAACTCCATAAACCCCTGCATTTGTCCTCCACATGAGGAATCATTCGCATCATAAAAAAAAAATCAAAAAAATCAATGAATTTTACTTGGTATCTGACACGGTGTAAACTATATTGATGAAACTGCATTTTATGGCATTTATATTCTGCAGAAATCTGAGGGCATGATTCTGTGAAGGTCTGATTATAAAGGCACACAGCACTTAGTGTATGAAGCTATACTGCAAATGCACAGATCAGACAACGGCTCATAATGCGGATCAAAGCATATTTTCCGCGTCTCTCCGCAGAGAGCTGAACACCGTGATCTCCTAATGAGGGTGGTGAAAGGTCAGAGCCAGCGATTTAATGCTTCAAACCGCACTTCATTAGCAAGTTCACACAGTTCTTTACCTGGACCTTTTCATGTTCTCATCATCCGGGTCCTGCACTGAGGGAAGCAGGAGAGACACAGATCAGACCAACCATTAGACGCACAAACACAACAGAAAATCCACTGCCACAATGCTACAAAACACTCAAAGGGACTCCCCATCACCTTTTAACATGAGAGTCAATCCCGTGAGATGTACAGGTTCGGTAAAGCAACAATGGTTGACTGCACACCTCTTTCCTAGCACTTACTCGAGAGCAAATCAAAGCCACTCGGCTCTAGATCGCATAAAGGAGAAAATCTCAGCCATAACCCTTTAAGCTATAGATAGACGACATTTCCCACTTTTTTATGATCTCACTCTCAATATCAGATCAGTAGTTGGGTCCTCTAGGACATGCTTTCATGCCCTCCTACACTCAGATTAGTCCCTGCCACCAAGTAAAGATGGGATTTAGGAAAGGGAGTTTTTTTTTTTTTTTTAGGAACTTGGGAACAGGGCTGGGAGCTACAACAATATATACTGTGAAGCTAAAAATGTGTCAACCGGAGGACTGGTTTAATACCACAGTAAATACTCAACGCAATTGGTATAAAGTGGTATTAGCAGTTTTTTTTCTAATTCTTAGCATTGCATTTCTTCTACCCTTTACTTTATAATACATTAACATTATTTAATTATAATGAATAATGAATTATAATGAATATTAATATTATTTAAATAAAACAAAGCAAAAATAACATTAAAAATAATAAACAAAACAATAAAAGGTTAAAAATGGTTTGTATCAATTAAGTTCAAAATAAACTAATATAATAAGTTCTTCTGATTTGTGTCAGTTAAGTTCCAAATAAAAGGAGACAATAAATACTATAAAAATTCAATTACTAGTTAAGATTAATGTTAAACAAATAAATGATGCCCAAATGATGCTCGTGATACACCACATTATAAAAAGTTTTATCATGATTGGAGATTTTGGTCCTACCTCCCATCCCTTCTTAGGAATGTCTTTTTCCACATTACTTCACAAAATACTGATTCTCTGAGAAATGATCTTTCCAAAGAAACCCGTTGACACAAATGAGCTTATGCTGAAAACCCCAAATGAGAAACACAACTGCTCTGAGAGGAGTATTCGACACTGACAGGCTGCGGTCTGAACGTGTCTGACTTACTGAAGTCAGTGCCTGTGAGCTGGGCCAGGATTCGGAAAGAGCGAGACTGGGTGGTGCCGGTGCGTGGCTGCCAATCCTCCGTATCCTCGATCAGTCTCTTCTTACTGCGATCATTGGGGATGAAGCAGGCCATGTTTTCCATCCGCAGACCATGCCTGGAGACATGAGTCCTTCGTGACCTCTCTCATTAACCACAGCAGCACAGCACACCATGAAAAAAAATGAATTGGCGAATGGCTTCACGTAATGCATGCAACACAGCAAGACTCGACTATGCCAAACACAGTGAGGGAACGTGCAGTACACGAGGATCCAAAAAAAAAAAAATGAATTCCTTTACAAAAATTTCACCATGGTAACCAAAGTTTCTTACAAAATACAACAGTTGCTACAGGTATCGTTACTATTACACCAAGCTATCACAGGGGGGGCTGAACGGAGCATTTTCACAATTATTTGTAGTTATTTTCTATTAAATTAGTTATTGTTTTTAATTTTCTTTCATTTATTTCCTTTAATTATGTTATATAGCATGTTCATTATTATATTATTGTAAAATTATAATATATATTATTATTATTATTATTATTATTATTATTATTAT
>JAUMHE010000016.1:1804198-1863260 GCA_032359235.1 Enteromius mattozi
TATTATTATTATTATTATTATTATTATTATTATTATATTTAATTTATTTTATTAATTATTAGTTTTTAATATTAATGAATTAAATTACATGTATAATACTTTTTATGAATTTAATTACACCAAAAAAAGAACTACATTAATCTGATTACTAAGGAAAGGAAATAATAAATAAATACAAATATATACATTAATAAGAAAATAAATATAAAAAAATGTAACCAAATTATATAAAAAGTAACAATGTATACAATGTTAGTTAATTTTCTTTGTTAATTGTTTGTGTTTTTTGTTGATTATATTCACTGATTTTATTTTACAATTATTTAATAGTTCTTATTTGTTATTATTTAATGATGTAATGTTAACAGTGCTTAACAAAAACCACACAGACAATCATTATTAATTTCTTTGTTAAATTATATAATATAGTAAACTGAACAGTCTTCATTTAAGTCATTTAACAATATTGCAGCAAATTATTATTTTTATTTTTTTAATTTTTTTTTTACTGGGGTTGAAAACCCTCTTTTCACACATCAGATTCATAACTACATGCACACAAAATAATAAATCAAAACACCCACGCAATGTGATTTCAGTTCAGGCTCCACATCATTGCTTCGTGCTCTAATGAAGTCACTCAGAGTGCAAGGCTACATTTGCTAATAGTTTCAAACGACCTAGCTAAAGTGCCGTGTTTCAAAACAGTTCAACTACCAAGTGAAAAAGCAACGAAACACGGCCTGCTGTCGTCAAAAGCAAGAGTTTATTAGTGAGGTCAGCAGCAGGTCTACGTTCTTTCAGCAAGTGCATTAGAGCCACAAGCATTCAGCACTTACTTCCCCTCAGGGTACAACTCCTCATAGAAGGCTTCTCCTCTAATGAACGGCAGAGTGAAGGAAGACAGAAAAAACAGGATGAGGAGCACAAATAACAATAGAGAGGAAGAGTGGGAGCAGGACAACAGAGAACACAACAGTGTCCATTAAAGCAGCCTAGCTTAGACCGAGTGAATGGAGGCTGTCCACTGCGCTCTGAAATATCAACGCTGTACATTTACAATTCCTTAGTGAATAATTACAGAGCGAGGCGGCAACTTAAACGTGAGAAATCTGCCGTCTCCTAAATGCAACAATGCAGGCTTGGGAATTGGGAAAGATAAATGTGATTTAGGAAAAAAACATATGAAAATGGATAGCGGCAGAGCCATAGGACTGGGATTTGATCGCCAAAAACAATAATTGCACACATTTCTCAGAACAGGAGGGAAATAAGCAAAGGCATTACTAACTTGTCAAGAACTTCCATCTGTAGAATGACAAAGGAGATAAAAAAAGAGAAAGAGAGAAAATAGTTTAGGAATAAATCACAGAGAAATGCAGAGAAGAATAAACAGCATTTAGAAAGACAGGATGCAGACACAAACAAAGCAAACTGTGGGTTTTTTAGTGGGGAAAAAAAGAATCACAGTGTGCTTTAAGTAACACAATGGAAAACTTATAAAACTAGAGCTGTAATTCCTATTAAATCAGTTTAATTCTGATTCTGTTCTTTTAATGTGCTTTCATTATTATAACATCCCAAACCTTCAGCCAAACATTACAGCCACTAGATTTAATGGACATCAAGGCTGGCTTCATAGCATAAAACCAACATTACCCTAAATACACGTTTCCCAAAATTTTGACCAATGATTTATGATTTTTCCAATCATTTGTGACTACTTAAATATTATAAAGTGGAGCAAATAAAAGAAAAATCTATTAATTAGAGAACATAATGAAATTATATTTTTTTAAATATATATTATTATTATTATTAAATTTACACAATTGTCTAGGTCAGGGAATTAAAAAAAAAAAAAATTAGTGCTGTCAAATGATTAATCGCATCCAAAATAAAAGTTTTTCTTTACATAATATATTTGTATGTACTGTGTATATATAAATACAAACACATGCATCTATATATTTAATGAAAATATGTTATGTTTATATATTAAATGCATTTACATGTAAATACTTTCAAAATATATACTGTACGTGTGTGTTTTAATATAAACATAATAAATAAAACACAGCATAAACACATATATTATGTAAAAAAAACCCTTTTATTTTGGATGCAATTAATCGTGATTAATCGGTTGACAGCACTATAAAAAAAAGGTATATCCACAACACTGCTAAAACAAAACAATAAAAAAAAAAGTGCATAACTTTTTATTTAAAGTTTTACATTTTAATTTATTTGAAAATGTAATTTATTCCTGTAATTCAGAGAAAAATAGTATTAAAATTAGTAATATGCTGCATAAATGCCATTTAATGTTACAACAAAAAATTATTTTAAATAAATGATGTTCACCTGAGATTTCTATTCAGAGAATCAAAAAAGTATCACAGTTTTCCCAAAATAATTGAGCAAAAATCATTTTCATCATTAATAATAAAAAGGACCATTATAAATGGAGCACGAATAATAATTGAGCATCAATTCAGCACACTAGAATGATTTCTGAAGGATCATGTGACACCAAAGACAGGAGTAATGGCTGCTGAATATTCAGCTGTCCTCCCAATAATAAATTACATATTAAAGTGTATTCATTTAAACATATAAACACACAAACACACACAAATATACCCAATATTTATACACAAAATTATAATATAATAAAATATACTACTATTAATTTGAAAAACTTTTGTTGCTTTCCATCAAACACTGCAAGCAATAGTGCCCCTCAGTGAACAGTCGTAAAAACAAGCTTTTAGGTGTGCGGTGCTGTAAACATGCTCAGAATGCTGACGTGACTGAGGTCTCCATGTTCTCTGGAGATCACACACACACACACAGTGCTGGATCGCAAACGCACTCACAACACTCCAGCAGCCGAGCTCTGATTCACTCTCCTTTCCTCCACTACACTCCAGAGCTTTCTACTCCGGTTCTTAGCAGAAAATGTTCCCACAATCCAACAGAAGTCCAAGTCTTATTTTTTTTTTTCATCTTTTGAATAAAACAAAGAGGACATCTATTTGAATAAAACATCTCCCTCTTGCAATTTGTTTGTGAGGAAACTAGTGTTAAGGTGGATTCGTACAGGAGCCTTTCCAAGTAAGGCTGTTAAGTAATTCAGCACCGGGCCTGTAACGGCACTTTGAGGGCTCAGCAGATTTTATGGGAGGGTCTCGACTCTATAAACAGCAACATCATCAAGTCCTGGTCTAAAGACAGATTTCAACCTTCTCGACCCGGACAGATCAAAACCTTGGACCTTCACAGACTCCTTCCCGTGTTTACGTTAAAAACCAGCAAAATTTTACTGCCTCCGTCTCCACCGGACTTGACTGCTAACATCTGTTGTTTTGATCATCTTAAATAAAAGTGCTCGTTAAAATTCAGGACCTCGGCGGAAAAAAGGTACAGAACGTCCCCGCATGGAGAAAAACAGATGAAGACGGCCTGTTCGAGTTGATCCCAGAACAGTCTGGTCACCGGGGTGGCGATGCAACCGCCTGTTCCAACAAGGAAAACAGACACAGCTGCTTACGCCATGTTGTTTATTACAAGCACACAAAATAAATCCAGAAAAACACTGAAGGCCAGACTCTTCAACTCGCTGACCGCAAATCTCCTGTCTCACTATGTAGTAACGCAGCAGACTTCAACTTTCACAGACACTTTTTACCCAACAGGTTTTGCTGCATCACAAGAAACCAACCTGGTCTCTTAAAAATATGTACCACTGTGCACTTTTTTCACAGCAGTTTCAAAGAGAAATGTCCACTGAGTGGCGCTAAAATGCAGGTTGGCACATTTTTATTACACTGATATAGGTATGTATTGCGGTTCAGAATTGAAACATCCATGGACTGTTGCTAAAAGTTAATGCTCTATCATGTAGAAAAATATGTGCTCTACACCAACGTTTTCAAATCTCCCAGCATATTAATATTGTTTTGAAGTCATGACATGATATTCTCCAAGTAACTGTGCGAAAATTACGCTTTACTGATCGAAACTCTGTAAATTTGTGTGAAAATGAATAAAAAGTGTTGTAGTTTTACTGCCTCTAGTCTTCATTTCTTTTGAAACTGCAGTTTTATGTACTTGTTGGTACGTATTTTGTGTCTCGCTAAAAAGTGCACCTAGGTACACTTATTCCATGAGACCAGGTGGCGAGAAACACGCAGCTTTGGGAGTGATGAGCTCATTATTGTGGGCCAAGCTCATCAAGCACATCCTGTGGTGATCAAAGCTCGCTTTTAAAGAAATAATATGAGGCAGAGTCTCTGTCGGAGACCTGGCTAGCTGGTCACCTACCCATTGTGAGGCTGAGGAGAGTTGAAGTTAAACTTGGGGGCGTATGACACAGGCTTGATGACGGGCCCCTTGCTGGCATTGCCAGGGCCTGCGGAGAACGGCCGCGCCATCTTGTTTATGGTCGTGCTCGGTGCGAATGAGTACTTGGGCTGATTGGATGCAGGTGCGAGTGAATCCTGAGTGTGGAGAAAGACACAGTGCAAATGCAACAACATGCAGGTCAAATCATGCACACACAAAGACACACACACTAGTGGCACCACAGGTAAATGCACAATCCCAGACACGGTTTTAAGGCTTAATCCTTTCCAAATGAGAGGATTATCGGGGGGATGATGATGTGAATGGTCTTCATGTGCTCTCACAGAAAATTGTGAGCACAGTGAGAGTGGAGGGGGATTGTTTGAGAAGTGCGAACACACCCTGGTCACAAATATTTATCTTGAGATCAGGCCAAGGTACAGCTAAAAGGTCCTACTTCATTTTGGCTGCACTCTGCTCCTGACTGGGTTGAAAGTAAAACTATAACTGATATGACAGGCACTGCTGCAGAGACCTGTGCTATAGGCTTTTGCAGCCACATGAGGGAGCAGTTTCACTCACTCATTTTTTTTTTTTTTTTTTTCACATCTAAATACTTTTCATTAAACATGTATTTAAATATGTGCAATGTGTGTCAAATATAAAACATTAAAAAATTACACAGACACGGTACATATTATATACACATAAACATTAAATGTGTTGTGTTGACGTGTATAATATGTACTGTGTGTGTGTAATTTTTTTTTTAAGTTTTATATTTTGACACCAATGGCACATATTGTTTCACAAAAATATTGTATAAAATAACATTTATATACACACACCCTAAATAAAAATATAGTTAAAGCTAGAAATTATATAGTTAAAAATTGTGTCTAAAAGCTATGAGTTCATTAACTTTTGCTCTTATAGCATCTGGCCCTACTGGGAAATGCAGATTCAATCTGGGTCTGTGCATACTGTGGTGATGCAAATTCAACCAAACCAAAAAACGCTGAAGGGATGCTTAAGCAAGACCAAAAGCAAGATGTTTAACATTTGAATCAGACAAACAGACAAACCACCCAAACTTCTGCAATATACTGCAACCAGCACATGAAAGCCAAAAGAACCATGAAACTTACATGAGAATGAGTTATGAATGAGCTATGAAGCACTGTGTGTTTAAATAAAATCACACTAGTTGAAAGCTGAAAGGAGTATGTGTTTGGGAGTTAACTTCGATACGCTTTGGGGACAAAGTTATTCTAAGAAATAAGTTAAATCTGAGAAAAATTTCCTTAGGAAGTCCAAGTGTATCCTAAAAGTGAAAAAAACAAATATATTCATAAATAAATAGTAAAATATTTACTGTATACATATTCATTAGTTCAAAGAGTGAAAAAGTTCAGGGGCTATGTAGAAATATACAATGGCCTTACATAAAAACAAAAACATCTATGGCGAGAGATTTAGATATCTAGTGTGTGTTTGCTCAGTTCTGAAGTATTTAAAGCAGCTGAGAACATGAGAAACCGATCTAAATGTTTTTCTTCAGATATCAGGAGCTGGTTGAGTGGTCTTGCGAAAGCTTTGCAGTTCTGTCTAACACAAGAGAAAAAGGGCAACTGTCTTACCTTCTGCTCTCCTCCAGCAGGATTAAAAGCTCTGTAGAAAGAAAAGTAAAGAAAGAATTTGTTTAAGCTCATTCATAAAAATGACCCATTTCACTGCAATGCTTAAAAATGTTAACTAAGGACAGTCTAAGAGACTGACAGATATGTGTGCCAAACACAACAAGACTCATGGGAATTAAATCAGTTCTTTCTGGCCCCAAAATCCCATTTTGTCAGTCTGAATGGAATGTTGCAGCTGTAAGTGTGAATTAATACCTGATGGTTATCCAGATTTTGAACACACATGTGTGACTCAAATATGTGGAATAGCAAAGTATCAGATTTGGATAAAAAAAATTCTGGTTAATTAAGTCGTAAACACCTTTCCGACTATGCTTTTCAATGTTACTTTAAAGTACCCTAAATCATAAATAAATACCACTGATATATGAACATGGCAATCATACAATCACACAGCTGTACAACTAAAGTGTTGGGCTCCAAATATCAAAGTACTGTGGTATTACCATCCAATACTATCACTGTACTCAAGATAAGCACTGTATTCAAGAACTTCTGTCCTAAACTGCACTGTCTAGGTTAGTTTGACTATGCTAGAAAAATAGTTGCATTCCATCAGTGACCTCCCCATGAGTCTGCATTTCCTGTGCCTATACACCACTTCCTTTGACAGCGTTGATGTCCTTTTGCACAGTGGCCTACTTTAACATTTAGTTTAGAGAGAAAATGCAGAAGAAAATAGCACAAGGCTGTTTTACAAGAGTTATCTATTGCAGGAAATGGCAGAGGAAATGAACAATGTCCAGTTCAACTGACAATATATACTGGAAGTTGCAATATATATGTATTCTATTTTCAATTGGTTTTCCTGCAAGGCAGGTAGGAAGGTAAATAAAAGAAAGCTTGTGAAGTTTTCCTAAAACGCATTAGACCAGCTTTTCTTTGCCTTGTAGGCAAATATTGCATTTTCAAAAGTAATCAGGCTTAAAATCAACATGAAACTGAAGTCATTTAACATCTATTCCATGATAATAACAGTAGTTTGAGCCTAAACATCTATTTGTCTATTAGTAAACCGCCTGTGCAGCCTACATAATGTTGTAGAAACCTGTTACACAGGCAAAAGCATGTTATTGCATTTTGGCAATATTACAATTACAAACACATCGAGACAAATCAATTCTGATTTCAAATTGAATTTAATGCTAAAACAAACACTGACCAAAGCACAAAACCAGGCAAAGGGCAAACCAGGACAACCGTCTAAGCAACCAAGCTAAAAAGAGACTTTGTGTTTCAAAGAACCGTTGCAAACCACATTTGAAGACGTTGCCCAAATGGCTATCAAAGGCCATGTAAACCAAAACTACACCACCCTCTATAATAAAAGTATATTCCAGAATAAATACAGACATGCTCAGACGTTTGACTTCAAGCATGCCTTTCCATGGGATGCAAACACTGTAATTTATCCATGATAGACAACAAGAGACAGACACACTGACATGTCTGACAACCAAAGCTCCCAAAACAATAGTCAGGATACTAGTCATCTGTCAGCATACCGGGCAAAGGGGTAATTATGAACTTTGATAAACAGATGTTTTCACAGTTATGTCACAACAAACGCCACAAAAAAATTACATCATCTAACCATCGGCGATATGACTCATGAGGCCACGCCCACTCTCATGCACACCTCCAATCAGCTCATTCCATTTCGCAGCATTCTAAAGATGTGGCCTGTGACCAAGAGCTGTCTGAAGAATCGGAAGTCTCTGCATCAGGAATATTTTATGACTGAACCGACCTCATTCATATCCTCCCTCACACTAGAGGACATTTTATAGAAAAATTATCTCTCTTTGACCTGAAACAGCCATAAGAAATGATGGGGTATCTAATCTCATTAAGAAATGTCAAGACAAAATAATTGTCACTCTAAAATTAGAAAACAACAAATTTATTAAAAACAAATAAGTCTTTACCATCCCTTTTATCATTTGAATACATCCTTTGTGAACAAAAATATTGATTTCTTTTAAAAAAAAAAAAATTACAGACCCCAAATTTTTTAATAGTATTGTAACAAAATTTACTGTTTGAATAAACAGTGATATTACAAAATATTAAGCAGCAACGTTTGAAATAAATCAGCATATTAGAATGACTTCTGAAGAATCATGTGACTCTGAAGACTGGAGTAATGATGCTGAAAATTCAGCATTGCATTTTATTTTAAAGTATGTTAAATTATTTATTAATAATATTTCACAAAATTATTTTTTTCCTGTATTTTTGATAATACAAATACATACATAATACATACAGCCTTGAGGAACATAAGAATTGTTTAAATTATGATTTATTTTTATTTATTTTTTTAAATTTTAGGGAAAAAAAAAAACTTTCTTGACACTTCATAAGACTTGCCAGTGCAAAAAGACAAATGTTTTACATATAATCACTGGAATCATTCATATATGAGCTAAGCCCGGTTTTATCAAGGGAGACGCATTCCTCATAACTCAAGCACAAGTTTTTATCCCTCTTCACTTAAACAGGCCATTACTAACTGCTACAAGCGCTTACCTATGTGATGACATATAAATGATTCTCGCGCACCCAAAAAAGGAAGAGCACAACATTCATAGCTGTGGTTTGGACCATTAAACAGGCTCTTCGTCTTCTTGTGTTGATCACAGGGACGGCCTAATGACAGAGCAGGAAGGAGTGCATCTGTCACTCTGCAACTACGCTCATCTTTGCCATTACTCATCTCTTAGCCACAGACTCTTTCCACCAGTAGCTTCTGTTCTGTCTGAGGGCAGTAAGGTCCATTTCAAACTTTCCTTTTTTGGGCTCTTTCTGCAGTTTCCCAAATGGAGTGCAACGTAAGCGATTTCAGAATTGCGTCCCGAGGCATTGGAGTTTTCTCATCTCTGTGCTAAAAAGCGAAGGTCAGCTCAAGTCACAGAGTTACCACTATGTCTCCAAATGATCTGCTCTACCTTTAGCCCAGGGTCTTCTGAGCCATCGGAGAGTTTTATTACGACATATTTAAAGATTTGTTCTTTGCATTTAATATTGTCTGAACAAAACAACAGGCCCAAAGATCTAGAGGGCATTTAATTCTGCTTAAATGCCAAAGTTATCAGCATGATTACTATGGCAACAAGCAAAAGACAATTTTATTTGGAGTCGTGTTACTGAATGTTAGATCAGCTCTCTAGACACAGTTTTGAGCCAAATCAAATTAAATTAAATTAGGAACTGTTTTAAAGTCAATTCAAAACAACAGACCAAAATTAGTAGCTAAAATATCACAACAGAGCATAAGTGTGACTGCCCGGTTTTTAAATGGCCTTGATTTTGTCTCCATTAAATGTTACATTCATGCATTTGGCAGATGTTTTACTCAGAGCGGTCTTACTGTGCAACAATTTTGTTTACTGACAATCAAACCTATGACATTGCTAGTGCCATGCTCTTCCAACTAAACATAAATTATCTCTGTAGCAATTAAAAACTAAATTAATTAATAAATAAATCTTCAGCAAATGTTCTAATAACCAAACCAACCAGCTCCAAAATGAATCATGATGTTTAATTCGAAAACAACAGTACAATATAAACATTGAGCACTTCATAATTATTTATTAAGCATAATATTTTTTTATAATTACAGAATTATAATTCATGTGTTTATATTAAATTATTAATATAGAATTATTTAAATAAACATTATTAGTGCAAGTAATTTTGTTTAATTGTATTTATTTATTTGTTTATCTATTTGCTTTATTAATTTTAGTACTTAATCCTAAACTTATTTTATTTCAGTTTGTTTGCCAAGGAAACGCTTCTAATTTATGTCTATTTTAAAATTATCTAATATATTTTTTTTTAATTTAAATTTAATTTAATTTATGTTCACTTCAATATTTAAAATGACCAAATTTTTGTTAACAATAACACTAAATGTATTTCACAGTTTTTAAGCTACAAATACAAATCCACTGGAACAGTGATGTACAAATCTTGAAATTTGTGGTAGGTTTGTTTTAGATGTCAACACTATTTCAATATCTCTATGTAGAAAATAAATGGGATTTTTACTTCTGGACTGGACTGTTGCACTCTATAGGCATTCTGAACAAAGCAATAGTAACCCACCATAAACAGACAGTTATATTAGCAGGACTACCACAATACTATTAACTAAACTAAATGGTGTCTAACAAATCTTTTTTCAGAGTCCAGGAATCTGCTTTTCTTCACAGTTGTAAACGACTTTGCTTTGTTGTTTAAAATGCACCACCTGTTGTAAAAATCAGTCTATCTTTCAAGACTGCAATAAAAGGGTTAACAGTGATGTATTAACCAAAGAACTCAATTTCCTGTGAAGTCATCCTTTCTCCCTGTGATACTGACACTCAAAAGCAATAAGTGTGTGTGTGTCTGTACCTGCTCAAAGTGAGAGCGAGAGAGTCGGTTGCGGCTCTGATCTTGTTCTGTGCCTCCACATGGGTCATCTCCTCTGCGTTGGCATCAGAGATGGACACCAACCAATCCCCAACACCTACTCCAGCCTGGGCCGCCTTACCACCTGGGGTCAGCTGAAACAGCCACAGAGAACAAACATTAGTCAGTCTGTATGTAATGAAGTGTCATGAGATGACTAATTCTAAAAAAAATTAAAATCTAAACCAGATTTTTTCTTTTTTTTGAAGAACACATGAGTTGTGCTGATAACAAACACAAGACAGGGGGGGTTGTGAGAGGCTACCAGGGTATTTTTAAAAAAGATTGTCTTAAAAGCGCATTACCAGGCGGTTGCTAAGCTGTTTTGAGTAGCTACTAGGTGGTTTCTTAATGGTCAAAGCCGAAAGTGTTCACCCCCAAGTCTCTATGACTATTCTGGTCTCAACACATGGCTCATCTCACTCCTTCTATAGTATGTAAATCTACAGGAATTTTTAGCTTGTTTTCACATCTGTCAAGTGGAAACCGTAAGTCTCATAGACTAAAGTAACAACACACAACTCCTTAATAAACTGCGTAATTTTAGATATCATTCCATTCTGTAGCATGCAGAAAGGAATCATCATTAGCATCAGTTAAGACTACTAATTTTTTTTGGTAACAAAGCAGGAATTAAAATATTAAATGTTAAAAAACTGAAATAAAAAATTTAAATAAAATGAAAATTAATTTATACAACTAATAAAAATTACAGAGGCATAAAACAAAACTACTAAAAATTAAATCAAAATAAAAAACAAAATTGTACAATTAAAGCTAATTTTTAAAATATTAATAAAACAATATAATAGCAAAATACTAAATTAACACCGGTAGCATTGTGCAGGACAAGTCTGTACTATAGCATAGTGATGCCCGCCTCAACATCATTAATATGAATCTGCAAAAAGAAAAAACTGATACATTTGATATCTAAAAGCTGTTGAATTTATTATAATTTGACCCAGATTCTGAATATGTCTCAATTCAGGGCTCTGTGTTTAAGTAGGCCACCAGCAAAAGAGAAGATTAATAGCATTTCTCTGAACTTGCAAACCTGTTCTATCAAGTCCTTTGTCTCTATTTAATTAAGAAAAGATCCTTGCTTTATGAGCATTCAAAAGCACTTCAGTTGCATCAGCTTGAATAAATGACACAAGCATTAGATTTAAAAGCAAGATCAGCTAAAAATGGATATTAGCCAACCACACCTCAAGCGGAGCCATTCATCTTTTCAAAACCATGTCAACTCTAAAACCACTGCAGAAAAAGCAGCAGCATCTTCCAATCAATCAAACTCAACCGCACAAGAACAAACACACCTGAGAGGAAGCAAAGTCTACAGCACAGACAAAGAACTCACAATGTAACACTGTTGGTAAACCCTTCATCATAACAAAAAACTCAGTCTAAAATAATCCAGCACTTTAACGCAGCATTGACTTTTGCAGTCTTACTGTGCAGCGTTTTCAGATAAGACTGACTTGGCAATGAAGTGAGCCACAGCATATAAATCACTCAGAAAAAGGCCAGAGGCATCGCCCAAAAGGGAAAGTGAAGAGAATGTAGGGAAATATGCTTGTGCCGGTGTTACATGGAAATCAACATCCAAATTTTGGAACATGAAAAATGCTCTACTGCTGTCTGGACTCTGTGTACCTTACGAATGGGAAATGACGTTCTGTGTGTCATGTCTAGGAACGCATGAGTCACATTCACATGTATATCCCTGACTTATGCTAAAGAAGCCACAGATTTATGCTTATCGCTTGTCCACTATTGTAACATCAAAACCAAAAATTCCAGGCTTAGTCAGCCTGTGTCTAATGTCTTCTGGGAAAATAAGACTAGTTACAGTTTCAGATTACTACAGTGCAAAGTGTGAACAACTTGAATGACACACAACCCAGACCCAAGATCCTGCCAAACTGATCTTCCATATAAAATTTGTGAACATTCATTCCAAACCATGTGAGCTCTGCCAAGTTTTGGAGAAATGTTCTGACCTATTGTTGATCTGGCAAGCAGTTCAGCAAGATTTCCGTTGGCGATTAACATTTATAAGGAAACTTAGCTCAAAACTCCCACAGAAACGGTAAATAGGAAATAGAGTCCCAGCCTAAAGCTAAAAGGTACACTTGTGAGGTTTTTCTTGACCTAAAAAGAGAGGATGTGTCTTAGCATTTCCTTTCAAACTGCAGTTGCTCTGCTTTTATATGGCCATCAATAGAACAATGCTTTAGGAAATAGACGGTGTAGTTTCGACACCTACCAGTAGGGTTAAGAAAACCCATGCGAAACCTTGACCCTGTGGACTGCAACAGCATCACCGCATTTGGCCACAAATAAAAGCAACTCGAAATGTAAAATGCTGTGCATCATTAATAGCACTTAGTGTGTGTAATAACATAATAAGACATTTGGTGGTAACACCCTAATGAGATCCAGCTTTTTCTGCTGGCATGTATGCAATGTCTATATAAAGCTGTAGTCAAACCCTTAACATCTGCCCTGGACATTTCAGACTCTCTATCCCTTCATTCTCCAAGTTTTACCACATTTCCTGTCTCCTGCTTGCCATTCACTTCAACAAACATTTACAAGTCTTCTCTGCCGAGCTTTGAATTGCACTCGGGAGTTGGACAGCAATGGGGGAGAGAACAAAAGTTATTGTCCTCGAGCCTCTGCCCTAAACTGCCTGTTTGAGACCATGCAAATATTTATGAAACACAAGAAGCATTGTGATGTCGTCAGGACATCATGAGGAAATGGCTGGGGCTTGAATAACAGATACGCAGCAAGTCCCCCACCAGGTGTAGCACTTTGGCAAGCATACAGGAAACGAACCAGACCAAAGGAGGTCATAGGAGAATTTATTAAAAAATTAAGTTAGTCTTAAACAATTTAGAGAAAAAAGCCAAATTGTGGTTTCCTTGATAAAAACTGTTATCACGTATTTAGAAAAAAGTTTGCTGTGCCTGATGGTAAAGCTGCACAATTTGTCCAAAATGTAGCAATTTCATTTAAATACACATAGAATATATATAATTTTTTTTATTTCATCATTTTCATGCAAGACCATCAAGCTTTTACATTTTCGGAAAACAATATTTTATTTATTTATAATATAATATATAAAATATGAATATATATATATAAAAAGATCATACACCTTCTCTTGTTGACAACAATCGCTTTTTAATAGCCTTTTAAAAGTTGGGGATGACAGTTGGTACATGTGTTTCCAAATCTGTTAAAAGCAAAACAAATTGAGCTGCTTGAATATTAAATAAGCAGGATATTCACACTGTTCTTTTACATGAAATGGAAGCAAATAGTGACTGAAATAGCCGTAAACAGTGACTTTAAGCTTCAAAATAAAGTCTAAAAGCACCATATACATAAAGGCTATGGTGTTTTGAGGTATATTCTGAGTCAAAAGTACTTATATGGTGCATTTGTCATTGCAGAGCTTAACATGCTCACTATTCACTTTTTGCATGAATATTGCATAGAGCAGTGTAACATCTTGCCCAACACCCACTTGTGATCTGTAGCAAAAAATAAAAACTATATAAATAAATAAAATACAATAAATATTCTAAAATAAAAACAAAGGTTTAAAAATGAATGTAAAAATGTTTCAAAACACAGGTTAGAATTTTTATTTTTTACTATTATTAATTGCTTAATTAATTTTACTTTTTGGGAGAACTATCAATTCAGAAGTAAACACATGGAGAAATATAGGCACAATAGGGAAAAAAAAAATTATGTCCAAAGACAAAAGGGAAGGAAAGAAGACAAGGGAAATGTGGACGGTGGAGTATGCAGATTAAGCTGATGGACACGACCACCTGTGTTCCTGGCTCAAATTCAGAGCCCAGCTGTTCCTTGACTTTAGTCTGGTGGCAGTAAAGTGCTGTGCTAAGACGTTTTACAAGTCAAAGGGGGAAGAGTTAAGAAACCTTAAACCTTCTGACATCAATATAAAGGACGACACAAGAAAATAAACTTACAAACAGCTAAAAACAAGGACAGCAGTCAGAGATGTTCAAGGAGGGATGATTTGGGTCACAATCAACAATAAACATTTCAACATACATTTCCTATGCATGTCCCAGATATCTGATGCTAAACAGTCTTTAAAATCATGGCCCGTTAACAATTATCTCCCCCAGACACGCAGTGGCCAGTCCTTTTGTTTTTAATGGTGCTCAAAGTTTATGGTGACCCTAAAGATCACCCTTGTAATGACCGTTAAAATCCTTGCAGCATTTCACTTTCCATTTCCTTATGGGGGGCTGTAAGATTCTGGGCCTCAGTGCAATTGCGTCAGCTGATATGAGTGAGCCATAAATATCTTGGAAGTAAGAGCCAAGCTTCAGAGGTCTCCTAGAGCAGCCCCTGCCACGCCTGCTAACAAGCCCTCCAAAAGCAAATAAATATATATTGACAAAGACTCTGACAAACTCTAATGATAAGGTGCACAGGCCAGAGACCCTGGGAATATGAGGAGTAAACCCAGTATCTTCTTTACTGCAATAGTTCAGCCAAAAGTGAAAGTTATGTCATTGTTTACTTGCTCCTATTTTTCAACCATACACTGTTTTTTTTCTTCCTTGGGAAACACAAAAGCACGTTTATTTTAAAGGGTCTTCTTAATGACAGTGCATGATAATGAACTATCACACTCAAAAACAAACAACAAACAATATACTATAACAGTAATTTCCTTATGCACTATATTCTATGGTCAAAAATGTACAAGAGTGATGTGCCATTTCTTTTTAATCTGAAAATGAACTGCTACAGCCATTGTAATCGTATAATGTAATCCAAGTATTATTTAGTTTTTTTAGGATATAATAAATTTTAATGTATAAAGTATCCTAAAAATCATATGGATTTCCTTCCTCAAAAATATTAAGCAGTATAAGCATTATCAACATTGATCTTAATAAAGGAATGCTTTTTGAGCATCAAATATAACAGGACCATGTGACGCCGAAGACCAAAATGTTTAGCTTTGCCATCAAAGGAATATATGACATTTTAAGATATATTACAATAGACAGCTTATTTTAAATTGTAATAATATTTCACAACATCATAAAAGACTTCTTTCTGAACCATGTCATTAGCATTTAAGGTCTGTTTTCCTTCAAGAAAAAAGAAAACTTTTAACTCTTATATCTTCAATAAATTGGATTAAGTCAACTTTTAAAAGCACACTAGCATGTAGATGGCCTAAAAGCTAACAGACAATGACTAAAAGCCACAAAACTCCAACTTTAATTTTATGGGGTCTCTAACCTCCAGAGTAAAATGCACAAAGTACTAAACGTCTTCATCAAGGGAGCAGACCAGCCTCAGTTTGGCTTAACGTCACAGAGCTGGAACCCCAGGGAACAAATCACAAAAGAAAAACTCAAACTGTGCTCTAATCTTCTAAAGATTACATCATATATAATTTTCTAATTGCAGTTGTGTTTAATTTCAGCTGAATGGCATGTTGCCTGCTAATGCAAACCAGATGGACATCTACTGAATCAAATACAAATCAAAACATTTGTACACTGAAATGATTATGGATTTCATAGCTAGTACACACAGATCCATCCATCTCCGTGCGTGTCATCTGGAGGTTTCACTTTCATTGATTTCACCAGGAAAGTATTCCTTTGAGGTCCAAGAACCATGTCATCTAGTTTTGGGAATGATTTGAGACATTAATGGATAGTGGGTGCAAAAGTAGACAAAGGGCTGCTCTGTTGCCAGGAATAGGAAAGCAGCGTTAAAATCCCAGGAATGCTGAAGAAATGTGCCGATGTGTGCAATGGAAAGAGAACAGGAGGAGGAGGAGGAGGAGGAAAGGAGGAATCAAGGAAAATGCTCTGAGAAAAATTAAGGCCAATCCAGCTTCCAACCACCATCAGCTGATGAACTGAATCCCTACTTATGACATAGGAAAAACACAATCGCCAATGCTGCTGGACTGAATTAGTAACAGGAGACTGGAGTGGGTTTTTTGTGCATTATGTGGTTTCTAGGGTGTTACTAGCTGGTTACTTAATGGTCCTTAAAGTCAAAAGAGGCCAAACCAAAGACATGCACTAAACATAGCTTGAAACCTCATTTAAAGGCACCGTTTACCTAAAAAAATAAATAAAATCTTGTCATTGTTTACTCACAACGTTGTTACAAATGTTGCACCCGGTTAAATCTTCAAAATGCACATTTAGATATTTTAAATGTAACCTGAGAAGTTTATGTTTGTTCATTTAAAGTCCACGTAATCAAAAACTAAAATATCCAAAAATCCAAATGAATTGAATGGTTCAAGCCTAAATTAAATCTCTTTATCATATAAAGCAATTGTATCTCTTCAAAAGCCTTGGATTGAACCTCTTGATTTGTTGGTAACACTAACAATTCTCACTATTAACTAGTCGCTTATTAGGATGCCTTTTAACAACATATAGGCTGTTTATTAGTTCTTTTAAAGCACATATTCTGCATCCCTAATCCTACCCAATACCTAAACTTAAAAACTACCTTACTAACTATTAATAAGCAGAAAATTAGTAGTTTATTGAGGCAAAACTCATAGTTAATGACATTTTAATAGCGAGAATATGACCTACCTGGACTTTCAATGGATAAAACTTACAATATGGTTTTGACAAACATTTGGAATAACATGGGCATAATAAAAAAACTGAATTTTCATATTTTAATTATCTATCCTCTATCGCTATTAGATTACTGCGCACGTTTAGACAAAAATCATAAATCAAAGTGCTTAAAGGAACAGTTCACCTAAAAATCTAAATTATGGCATATTTTACTCCTCATCTTTCTTGCCTGTATGGCACAAATGATGCAGGATGTTACATGACAAAGTTTAAAACACAATATTAGTGGTTTGTTCAAATCCTTAGCAAGCACCAGTAATTATTATGTATAACAGCAAACGATCAGGCAGTCCCTATAAATAAACCACTGTTCCATTTCATCACTCTCCTGTTTGAATGACCAGCCTTGTGCGCCTAAGCCTCACTCTTTAACCTCTTTGTACTCCCATTGAAGAGGAGGGGGGGGAGACAGACCACCCATCTTCAAATTACTACTTTAGAACCTGTGGACAGAGAATATCTTCATTACCTCATGACCTGTTTAGACCCAGCGTGATTTAACACTGCATAACTTGACAGTTCGCAACTATAAGAAGAGGGCGTAGACTTCTTGCAAAATGAATGAACCGCCACCCTTCAGATCAGACTAACAAATCACCTTTAACAGCACAGTGTAATCTCAAACGACAGAACAAACACGCCTAATGATTCACCTCCTGTCACGCTAATGACTTGCTGATGTCAACCTGAACACAGGAAGCCGTCTGGCTGTAACATTCCTCTGAAAATTCATTTTCACGTCTGTCAAGAGGTGAGGGCGACCGAAGAATGAAGTGTTTATTTTGCTGTGATGTGTCAAACCCACGGCACGTTCCAGTGTAGGTCACGTGATTAGTATTTGGGTATTACATGGTGATAACACGCCAGTTTAGTGCTTTACAGTTGAGACTGTGGCCTCACATAAAGAGACACTATAAAGTGAATAGTTGATACATCTGAACGGACTTCTCTCTACTTTTATCAATTTTCCATTTCTCTGAATCAACGCTGAACTGGCTCCTGCAGTTTTACTTAAAATTCAGAAGGTTAATTTCTAAAACGACAAGCATTGTTTTTGCCATGTTGGCTCTATAGCGTGAGGAGATGCCGGTATCTGTTCAATCCTGAAATGAAATCATTCTTCATAAACACAAGATCCTGCACTGTACTTTATGAGAAACTAAATCAGGTTAAGAATGACACGCACAGACACGCTCCTGCTATTGCGTAACATCTGGCAGCAGCAGGCAGCTTTATGACCGGCTCTCACATTGACGGATGAAGTCACAATTTTGACTGAAGCAGACATTTAAGGGAGTGTTAGCGCAAGTCATCAGCACCGACAGATGTCTGTGTGCTAAACAGATGTACACAGCTGCAGGTTATACTACCATGTCAGACAAAGCGAGAGAAACGGTGAAAATGTTGTAAAGTCTGTCAGAGCTAAAAACAGAGAAATTATAGCTGATATGGCTGCCTTGACATTTAGAAACAGAATTTAAAATCTAAATATTTAGTCAAAGTATTTAAAAATAAATGAATCCAGAAAACGTTACCAATTGGCAAAGCTTTCAGGTAATTTTGAAACTTTAATGATACCTCTGGTGACTTCTTCAGCCAAGTGGAAATAATCATTTTAAAAAAAGGTGCATTGCTTAATACTTAATCTAAAAAAACTGCAAAGATTGGGCCAAAAAAAATTGTCCATGAAGAGACAACACATCTGAGCAAAACTGAAATCATTTTTCATCATTTTCTCAAACTCATGCTGAGGCGTGTTTCCTGTACAATGACGTAACTCACTGCTTAACCACTGTACTATGATGATTTGTTGGAGAAATTAAGCAACAACAAAAAAAAACATGCTTCTAACTACAGGTCATAACTTTACAAGTCTGTTTGCAAATTATACAGTTTTGGGAAATCCCAAATATTGATAACAATGGAACATCATGTGACCACAGCTGGCTGACGATGCTTCTGGGAAATCGCTGGTCATAAGTCGCAATGTTTACAATTTCTTATGTGTACTCAAAGCACAAACAGCTTACTTATGGTTGTCTGTGCATATTAATCTGAGATATAAGAAAGGATATCGGCAGCATTTTATCAAAACCAAAGACTCATTATATGTCCCTATGGTAATCATATACATACGAAATGACCTTTCTTGTCCACAAACGCTCTAGCTACCAGAGTTTGTGTGTATACTACAAACAACACTGCTCAAATAAGGAATGGAAATTCTGCGTCTTGACCTGATCTGTTCAATATGCTCCATTGGAGGTGCTATAAAGCCAGGATTCAATGACCTTAAAGAGAGAACAACGCATGCTGGAAACTAAACAAAGCATAACATATCCTTGTGAGGAGACATCTGAATGGAGTTCTGAAGCAGCCCTTTTCTTACGGGGTTGATATCAAGCGGTGACATGTTTCTGAAGGAATGCGAGTGTTGAAATAGACCTCATGAAGCACTGAGCACACTTTTCTCATTAACTCTATTGCATTTCCTTATGAGGTTGTGTTTGATGCCTTTCTGTGTGCAGAGGCAGGACTGTAAATTCACAAAGAATTGGTGCAAAACCTGATTATGAGGATGAAAACACCTTGAGTGAATGATGGGTTCACGCTATCTAAATGAAATCTGCTAAACGACTTGTTCATTTGTCAAACTGAAAAGTGGGAACAAATGAGATGAATACATCATTTATAAGCAGCTTACAGCTTAAGCTGTAAACGAAACATGTATATTACCCGTGGCTACATCGAAGATGGAGGTCACTTACCCTGGACACGGTCAGAGGCATGTTGAAGTCCTTGCCTCCCTGAAGCCGAAAACCCCAGGGAGCAGGTCCGTTGAGAGTTACACTATATATATTCATGGCCTGAAGAGAAAACAAACACAAATGAAAGATTATAGTCACAGTAATAATATTATAAGTGATTCAGAGCTCCTAACAAAGCTCAAACCAAACATTCCAGACCCACACACATGAACCGTGTCTGGTATGCTGTTGACGTCTGACTGTCGGTGACTTAAATCCAACAAACTTTTTGGATTGGAAGGTAGATTGAATTATTATAATAAAATTTTAAACATATAGTTATCCAAATGTACCCTCAAACATGCAGTACACTCATATAAAGCTATATACACACATTACAAACACTTCTAAAAATAAAGATTTTTTTGGCATTTGTGGTTCCACAAAGATATTTCCGCTTCCATAGAACATTTCACTGCTCAAATGAATATATAGCTACCATGTTATCACAAAGGTCTCTATTTAAACTTGGATAAATCTAAGTATATATTTGTATACAACACAATCACATAAATCAATGTGAACTATAGCAAACCTTAGCTGCTTAATTGGTTGTATCACCGCAAAATAGACTAGATTATCGCCCAGCTCTTATCTGCTAAACACGACTAGGCATAACGATATTAAGACTTTTGTGAAGCTGGCTTTAAAAAAAAATGTTCTGTGAAAAGCACACAGTTGACTTGACAATTCAACGAAAGTAACAGGACTGAAACCATTAGAAAACACTTCCTGAGTGACCAGTGGTTCACTGTTAAATGGTGGTGTTCATGGAGAAATTTGAGAACTGGCTTATTTAAATTAATTATCAGGTAGGTGACAGAAATAAGCACCTATATATTTCCGTGGCAAACTGCAAATTGCTGGTCAGTGCTACACAATGAAAGCACACATTATCTACACTCTAGCAAATCCACAAGTGAAAAAGCACTACATTATGACAACCAACAATACTTTAAAAGCTCAACATAGATTTACAGCACTCAGGGACTGTTCGAATAAAGCATTTACATATGTTTTGACAGTAGATTAATTTAATAACTAATGAATTAATGAGTCATTTTTGAAACACTAAAATAATCCACCGCTGGCAGCTCCAGCAAATCATTGCATCACTATGTTGATTATGTTACAGGTTGGTACAAGAGCAAAAAGTAACATGACATAAATCTAAAAGCCAAGGACAAACAGAGACCCCCAAATCGTGACATTTTCCCCCTCCCTGTGACTTATGGTTCCCAAACTCCAGAGGCTAACCTATCCCACACAGAGTTTACCTGTTACAGTGTGGCGTGTCGCACACATACCTTATGCCAAGGGCCAAACTTGTCACCCAAGCCTCCAGAAAACCAAGTGGAAATCTGGCACTGCGAGACAGCCTGACTTTCTCACTGCTGGCAAAGCTCAACTCCCTCCCCTCCTTCTTTGTGACACGGGTTCGCTCCACGTCTCTCTTACTCCACAGGCTATATAAGGAATGTAAAACTACACCAAACTATTTCAGCCCAACACCCACGAGTCACGGAGAGGGGGAAAAGAGAGGGAGGGACTGAAGGAAGAGAAAACATCTACTACCTCAGATTCTCTGGCTCTAGATAGAACATTTAAAACCATAAACTACTAGAAAAGACATCAGAAGGCAGGTTGGATGGGTGGGAAGGCAAATGAACATTCCTCTCAAACATATGTTTCATGGTTGCACCCACTGTTGGGTATGTGACAGCAATTTGAGAGAGCAGAGGCACGGTTTTGCCCTGTGGTAAAACTGCAATTGAGAAGACATTACACATTCTGAATGGTCTTTTCGCACTGTGAGAATAACATGTTTTACACTGCAAAACCGTACCACCCAAAGCAGGTTTTGTCTTATTGAATACAATCTGAGAGCACAAAACGGCTGCTGTCGTCGTACCCTGTGGTAAAACTGTAATTGAGAGGGCACTGTACTTTTTCAAAGGTCTCTTTTCTGTTGCATTTCAATTTTCCACTAAATACCTCCAATTTCATACAGTCCTTTGTGATAAAAAATTACTTTTAAAATAACATTCACTCATAAGTTTGACATTTCATCCCCTAGGGTGAATTAGAATGTTACGCTTAAGAACTGATAAAGCTGAAAAAGCACATAATTATGCATAAAACAGTCAAGTGTTCAAGCAGTCTGAACTCTTTTCTGTTTATGGGGTTACGGGAGTGCAACATTAAACAATGTACTTTGCATACTACATGCAATTCATATTGACCTATGAACTATGCATAAACTATAATTAGTTTCATTGAACTATTTTCTTCAATAAGACGACATAAGACAAATGGCAAGGCCTTTGATCAGCGAAACTAACTGTTGTACGCAATTTGCAATGAGCTTGAATTTAACTGTGTAATCATGACTTACAACAAAAGGATCATTAAAATAAAAATAAATAAATAAACAATATTTAGCTCATTAAAGGGGAACCCATATTAGATGTAAAAGCACATTAAAATGTAAACTACTGTATTACTAATTGCCTGTTTAAAAAAAATCCCAAAGTAGCCAATGCATTGAAATGAAACTGCAGTTTTAAACATGCCGCGTTACATCACAAACACATCAGGCTATAGCAATTTCAGTTTATCATAATACTCATAATAAATCAAATACACACAGCTCAAACCGATGCAGAAGTTTACCATCATAACCGGTTAGAACTTCCTGCAGTACTTCTCATACGAAGGTCTATGTAACCTAGAAACGTGATACACTCTTCTTTTTTAAAGCCCGGTTGCTGCCGGTAACCTACATCCAAAAGGAAGATAGATAGCAGCGCATTTACCTCTTTCTGATCGGCAGACATCGCAGCCTCCTGTCCTCTGGTCTGACGAGCTGTTATAAAGAGATCAAGTAAACTTCACAACTTTCTGCACTTCGGCGTCAGGTCGCGCGCAGGAGCCGCAGGTTTTCCCTGTTGGATCTTCTTTTAGTAGGACTCTGATTATACGTCATGCGTCACGTGGAGGCCTGACGCACGGTGCTCGGTGGGCGCGCCCCCGTGGCCAGACTCACATATGTTCTATGGTGTGTTTGAGTTTGTATTTAATTATAAATTCAACGAGAGTTTACTACCCTCCAGCAGGTACTCATGTTTACTTAAATACAGACACTGTTTTTTTTCCCTACAATAATTTATATCGCATGTATTTTTTAGTGAAATAGTTATTTTTATTTATTTATTTCCATCAACAATAATTCGTTGTTTTATTTAATATGTTTAAGCATTTTCATATTTTTTACATTTGTTTGTTTATATTTCAATTATGATTTTAATATAGCTAATATTATATTTAAAGATTCATTTTTTCTTCATTCTTTAAAAGTGGTTCTAAATTAGAATCCAATTCATATTTGTTCATCATTTTGGCTTGGCTTTGTCCACATTTAAAAACAATGCTGGGTTGTTTCAAACCAAATTTGGGTCAAATATAGACTAACTCAACCTTTGGGTTAAAAATGTATGTACAAATTTATCTCAACAGCTGGGTTAGTCCAAGAAACCTACCTGCAAAATTATGCTCATACGCATGACGTATGCTTTAAACACAAGGAATGGTCACATTAAATGTTGATTTAATTTAGTTAATAGAATTAATTGATAAAGATATTCTATTTATGACATTATTTTTGTCAGCATCCTCATTTTACTGCATTTTTACACAAGTGCCTAAAACGTTTAACAGTACTGTAGCTTTGTAGGTAGGTTTCTTGAAGCATCTTGGAGATGTTGCTACAGTTCTTCTGGATTTAGTCTGTCTCAGTTTGTTCTGATAGACTGGATGATGGTGAGATCAGATCTCTGTGTGGAGCACTGGCTGTTGTCAGACTCCTTGTAAAAAACTAAAAATTCAATTGATTATTACAGTTAATGCCAAAATGAATGTTTGGAAATTCAAAATGAGATTTCCCACTGACACACAGCTAAAGATAGAAATAACTGACTTAAAACCATTTTAGCTGGTGAAAATAGTGTTCTTGTAATTGTGTGGCCAAATGATTTTTTGGGGGAAAAGTCAGTGTTATTGCACACACATTGCAATTTTACAATTATGCTTAAATGTTATTTTTATAACCAAATTTATAACAAATTATCGCATCACAGTATGCATTGTATCAAACACCCTGATGTAGGGTTGAAATGTGAATTACTTACAGTCTCCAGTAGATGGAGACAAAACACCACAAATCTACTGGAGTTCAACATTATTGTTACTGAAATTTTCCCAGCACTCCCAACAAGAGCTGCGTGTCATTCAACTCATAGCCAACCTGCTGCCATAAAAAAAAAAGTAAAAAAATATATTTTATATACTTTTACAACGCACAGATTTGTCTATGTTTGACCTTAACCAACTAATGTAAGTTTATTTTTCCTTTAAACATTTCTAACTTGCTTGAAGAACAAAACAGCTGGAGGGTTTTAGTGCAGCTTTACGGAAGCCGGTGTTACTTTGTTAAACATGGCTGACGACTTTGGCTTTTCGACCTCCGACAACGGAGTTCACGCAGAAGAAGATCCGGCCGCGGCGTTTCTGGCCCAGCAGGAGAACGAGATCGCCGTGATCGAGAACGACAGCTCCGGGTTCGGTGCGCTGGAGGACGGCGGACCTCAGCCCGCCAACACCTACACGTTGTTCGGAGGTGAATGTGTCACTCCGGCCTGCTGGCTCGCATTTCACTGCTTTTATTATTATCATTATACGATTTGTATACTATTGTTATACGATTATTCAGGTTTGTTAGTGTAAACCTAGCGTACAATCAGTATCCTTCTTACATGTGTGTACCGTAGTAGTACGGTAAATACCATGGTATACGAAAATGGTGCTTAAATGAGTGCCACATCACTAAACAAAAAAGTACCATGGTACTATTTGACCATATCGTACAAAAAGGAATGGCAGTACTGAACTTCCTGTAACATGATTTACAAGTAACGTTACTTTTAAGAATCCTGTGATGTCTAAAACATACATTATATGTGACCCTCGACTATAAAACCAGACGTAGTAAGGGTATATTGTAGCAAATGCCACCAATACGTTGTAGTATGGATCAAGATCATGTTTCATAAAGATATTTTGTAAATCTTACTTTTGTACTGTAAATATATCAAAACCTAATTTCTGATTAATGACATAAATTGAAAAGAACTTTATTTGTATAACTTTAAAGGCAAATTTCCCTCTCTCTCTCTCTGTGTATATATATATATATATATAGTTTTATTTATTTTTTATTATTTGTTTGT
The DNA here is from genome assembly GCA_032359235.1 of Enteromius mattozi. NCBI lineage: Eukaryota > Metazoa > Chordata > Actinopteri > Cypriniformes > Cyprinidae > Enteromius > Enteromius mattozi. The sequence continues at coordinate 1,829,503 of JAUMHE010000016.1, forward strand.
TTGTTTTTGCACCCTAAAATTTTTGATTTTCAAATAGTTTTCAAATATCTCAGTCAAATATTGTGCTATCCTAACAAACCATCCATCAATAGAAAGTTTATTTATTTAGCTTGTTTCAGATGATGGATACATATCAATAATAATAAAAAAAAACTGACCCTTATGACCGCTTTTGTGGTCCAGGGTCACATATTATATTTTATTATATTATATCATATGGAAGTATCATCATCTTCACAATTATCCATAAACTGACAGTCGAGAAGTGAGATTAATCATGGTTGACAACAACTATGAAGACACTGATTTGGATAGTTAATTGTTGTTAGGTAAATTTCAATCTAATATCACCAAATCAAGTTTTTTTAGTAGTCTAACATCACGTCTTCAGCTTTAATGCTAAAGTCGCACCTGCCCCACTGTCAAGTTAAGACAAGCAAGCAAACTGCACTAGTAAAGGCTATTTTTGGATAACAAAAGAGTAGAGACAATCAAGGTTGCTGAACTAAACTGCTTTGAAAAGTGAACACACCAGCCCACCTGCTGACTAGATCTAGAAATTGTGAGAGAGGTCTTTACGTACTCACAGTCTGACAAGGTGTGCTGCATTCCAGTGATGCTTGTAATGTTTCTATAGTCAACGTAGCATAGAAACTGTTGCCTAACGAGTGCTTAAACTTATGTTGTTTCTGCTATTTGAGTGCAGACGATTTTGGAGAAGCACCAGCTACTGCTGTGAATGGAGATATGTTTCAAGTGAGTGTGGTTAGAAAAACAACAAATCTTGTTGTATTAAATGTCCTTGTTTGTTTTTATGCACTACAACACAATTGTGCCAGGAACGGACGTTGTTAACGTTACATCACTTGTAACATTAGGACACCAACGGCACAACTGACAGCTACTCAGCCATTGCCCAAGTCGACATGCAGAGACAAGAACCTGAGAGCCTGCGCAAATGGAGGGAGGAACAAAAGGCTCGGCTGGAGGAATTAGGTATTGAATTATTTCCTGTATAATTATAAATGACATTCTACAGGAAATTGTGCTTTTTGTGTTTGTGTGTTATCAACTGGTGAGACTGCCAAGTTAAATTAAGACAATTATTTAGCATGTCATCATTTTAGAAGGGAGAAATTTCTTGGCTCTTAAAAGCTGGTTTAAATATATTTATTTAAAATAAATAAATAAATATAACACCAGTCAAATACGTTTAAAATTATCCAAGTTATTTCACAAAATGCTGGTCTCTGATTATTGCGGCTGACATGTTTAGATCACTTGGCCAGTTGAACTCTAATCACTTCGCAAACCATTCTTGTTTTATGAAACAAATGAATCATGGGAGACGAATATGGTGCTTGTACAGTGATCAAAACAGTAATCAAAGATAGCATTAGCAGTAATCAAAAACACTTGAAGTTATGCTAAAGTCATGTAATAGACATCATTTTGCTAGCAAAACATAACCAAGTAATTAAAAATGAGAAAAGGAACACTTCAATGGAAAAACAGTTAAAAACCTATTTTCAAATAGCTGATTTATAATAGAAATATACATTTTAAGGACGTAAACTTACACAGCCAAAGTCTTGTGGTGTCAAATATAAAAATAAAATGTTCTGGCTTGCTTATTGATAAATAATTATTTTTTAAAATGTGTGCTGTGTATGAACTATTATGTTTCCTGATATGCAGATGCAGCCTCTAAAGCAGCTGAGGCTGTGTGGAGGGAAAAGGCCCGGAAGGAACTGGAGGACTGGCATGTACACCAGAATGAACAGATGGAGAAGAATAAAGGCAACAACAGGTATTTTCACTCTAACATGTTGACTTTATTGAGCTGTATGTATTTATTTATGAAAATAAAGATGCAGACAGTTGTGAATCTCCAGTCCATACGAGAAAAGACATGTAATGGAGAACGTCTATTAAAATGGTTTGCCAGACTCTAAAATACAGGCTTCCTGTTGTCATTAGTTTAATTTTAGCGGATTTTAAGATATTTTTAATTGATAGTGTGATTTAGATGAGGTCTCGTCTTTCTTAAACTCATAAGTAAATGCAATTAATCCATTATGAGTCTTTACTAATGCCAGTCACTTCTTACACATCTCAACACTCTTGCATGTTATCTGATTCACTGTTTTTAATGTAGTTTTTCATGTGCACAAAGACTGTACCTAATGCTGTCTGTATGCTTTTAATACTTGATAGAAATTTCATGGACTTTGACTTGTCACATTGCAAATAGTTATAATTTTTTATTGGGTGTACTATCACTTTTATTCACCGTGTGTGTTGTGTGTGTTTATAGCAGAGATAGATATAAAGGCACGTGTCAAATGAAATAATTAATTAAGGAATGTTCCTGGTTCAATGCAGGTTAAGCTCTTTTTCTTCAGAAACAAAATTGTATTTACAGTAATGCACTCAGGGAATAATCAAACTAATTTTCTATGGTAATTGACAGCATATGGTGTTGTATCTTCAGTCTTCTTGGTGCCATTAAAAAAATATTTGATGTACTTTAACACTTCTATTTATGTGCTGTTTGTGTGAGACTGACTTTCTTCTTATGTGTCCCTCTCTCTTTCACTCTCCGGCTCCCATTTTTCCCCTTCTTTTCATTTATCTTCTTTTTTTTCCCCCCCTCTTCGACTGTCTTGCCTGTTTGTGGATTAGGATCGCTGATAAGGCTTTCTACAAACAGCCCAACTCTGATGCCATAGGCTTTGTGTATGTTTAAGGCAAAGTGAAATAGCACATAATTGCACTCAGTTTCTTGCTTGCATCCCATTAACAACCATTCAAAAGTGTGAGGTCGTGAGATTTTTCTGAAATGAAAAAGCCCCCTTGCTTACCAAGGCTGCATTTATTTGATTAAAAATACATTAAAAACATGAATATTGTGAAATATTATCAAAAAAGTGTTCTATTCGAATATATTTTAAAATGTAATTAATTCCTGTGATGGCAAAGCTGAATTTCTACTCGTCTTCAGTGTCCTCAAGAAATCATTCTTATATGCTGATTTGGTCCTTTAATAAACATCTGTTCTTATTATCAAAGTTAAAAACAGTTGCTGCTTAATATTTTCTTTTATGATTCTTTGATGAGTAGAAGTTCAAAAGAACAGCATTTATTTAAATAGAAATCTGTTGTAGCAATGTCAATTTAGTGCATCCTTGCTGAATTAAAAAAAAGAAAAAAATTACTGACCCCAAACTTTTGAACAGTGTAATTACATACATGCTTTATTTCTCACTTCATTTAGAGATAGACCACTGATCTGTTCCACCAACATTTTAACAATATTCATGCTTAATTTCTTATTAACAGATCTATAACTTCCACCTTTCATTCTTTCCTAACAGTTAGACATGCTCACCCAAAAAAGATGAAATATTAACATCAAAAGTCTTCTGACTGGCTGTGATTGTCAGTCAGTGTGCTTAGACCTTGTTAAGACAAAAAAAAAAAAAAAGAAAAGAAATACAATTGGATGTGGAATAATGCTGGTCTATCTCTAATTTCATTTATAGTCTCAGATGATAACAAGTGACATGGCTTTTTTTACTTAAGTGTCTGTGAAGTGCTGGTTCTCATGATTTTCTCCTATCCATCCACGCAGAGTGTCAGAGGAGGCCTTCCTCAAGGAGTGCGATGATGACAGTCCTGGAACAGAATGGGAGAAAGTGGCCCGTCTATGCGACTTCAACCCAAAAACCAGCCGCCAGACTAAAGACGTGTCTCGGATGCGCTCCGTTCTCATTTCTCTAAAACAGACACCTCTGGTTCGCTAATGTAACTCCCTCTTGTACTTTTAGGCTTTCTTTCTGGTTCCCTCTTGCACTTTATTTTACTGAGGCTGAACACTTTAACAGATTTAAGCTTTTATGTTTTTAAAAAGGGTCATTGAATGTGTATGCTTTACTGTATTTAAACTTCCTATTTATGTACCCTGGTGTTTTGCGAAGACTGTGGCTGTTCCATATGTTACAGAACATATTGTAAGTGTGCCTCGATCCACTGAAAACAAGTCAAGTTTTTCCATTAATCCCAAGCTAAAAGAAAGGTGGCAGATGTTGCCCAAAGTATTTTGGTTAGCTTACAAGTTATTTTGTGATTGTCACAATATTTGCTGAGCACATTAGACAGCATTAATTCACTGAAACCAATAAGTGTCTTTATTGCATTGTTACACAGGAAATGGAAGTGTTTGGTTACATTTTACACATGAACACGGTTTAGTTACCATCTCTCACCCTATATAGTATTTTTTTTTACCATTTATTTGTCTTCCTAAGTTGATTGTTGTGTTGTAATCAGTATCTGGGTTTGGCATTATCTGCGTTTGTGTATTTCTGTTCACTGCCAAGAGGGACGTTACATTTCTGAGCTTGCTAAGGTTCTTGTTTTATTATAATTAATACAGTACCACTTTTCAATAGTCAAATAGTTATTAGTTAAGGGTGTAGTTTTTAATTCAATTTGGATGTTGCCCCTAAAACCTTCTATTATACTCAAAATATAAGAAATCTTGTACAGATGAAGGAAAATTACTCCGATTTAACCTGCTAATATACCACTGCACATAAATCTTTGTGCTTACATAGCGGTTGTTATGTTACTTTATACATAAGGGACTAATAATATGTTTGAACTATGTGCTTTTCTAGTGTAGTTTGTAATTTTGGCCTCAGTCTACAGCAATGAATCACGTGCCTAAACCTTTTCTCACTGTGAGACTTACTGTCTATCTGTAGGCCTTCATTCAAAGCTGCCAAAACCGCTAGAAATAAATGTAGCACAGTACGATAATGCAGGTAGTGGTATTTTTACATAAACATGCTGGAATTAAAACAATACTGCTTTTCATAGACCAGATTTTGAATTTGTAATACTGCTTGTTACTTAATGGCACATGTTACAGATTAAGCTAGGAGGCCTTCTTTCTATTGAAAATTGAATTTTAAGATTTGAATTGCATATTACAACAAACGATGGTTTTTAACCAAAGAAATTATCTGTAAGTTTTTGACTCTGTTTCAATTAAACTTTGGGTTCTAATTCAACAGTCTAATGAAAATTCATTTGTAATTTAAAATTGGTTGGCTTTCTCAGTCCCCCTTTTATAGATCCTTACCCTGACTCCAAAATGTGTGTGCATCAGTGCAGACCATGAAATAATTATTCTGTATTTAATAACAAGTTAAATAAAATAAATTCATTTAAAAACATACACATTCAGACAATCTTTATTGTGACTTTTCTAAATGAGACTAACATTTATAATACTCAGGGATTTAAGTTAATATCAAGAATTCCCATTTCTTTGTATATAATACACAGCACCTTAAGTAGCCCATCTAAATACATACAGAAAGCTGAGGTAAAAAAAAAAAAGAAAAGCAATACAGTGTTTTAAGCAATGGACATCATCATGGAAAAACAGGTACTGTGCCTGTCAACCAGACAATTTTTTCAACTTTAAATAGTTTGTAGTTCGCCCAAAAATGAAATAATCATTCACTCGCCTTGAAGTTTTGTGATTTTTATTTTGGGATGAACTGTCCCTTTAAATATGTGGCATACTGATAAACGTTTGCAAATAATGCCATCTGCCAACAGTTGATCTGTAATAGGAGTTCTTACACTGTGCCTTTATCTATAAAATTACTAACAATTGGCATTTAAGTGTTCACTTCATTATTCACATCGCATTTCAGCCATCGACCGTGTAAGGCGCTTGTCAGTGTGGTCAAATAGGGTCTGGTGTCTTCTCTTCACTGCTTGGGCTTCAGTGCTGTGGCAGCTACACCCACTATAATAGCAACGACGGTGAAGCCTTGAGCGAAGATACGAGCTCTCATTAGCAGCTGTGACTGTCGAGTTTTGCCCCGTCTGAAGGCGCTGAGGCCGTAGACCAATGCTCCTGCTGTTCCCAAACAACCTGAGATAGAAGACCACAAAAATATCTATTCTACTGATCAATATTCTAGGTTTCTGACGGTCAGAGGGGGAAAACTAGTCGTCTGGAACTACATAAAATTATGCATATACCATACATACACAGTTAATATTAAGTGATTTGCTTGGATGGAATCTTTCTGTAAAATATTAAAATGTAGTTTAATTTCTTCTGGTGCAGCTGTGTTTTGATTGGTTTGTATTTTAAGTAAAACCAGCTGTGTGGGTCACATTCAAACCTCACAGCTGGAGAGAAGGGTGCATTCAGTGGAAATCTACTTTGCCCTGGGATTTTACTCAGCCTGTGACCAATGGAAGCAAAAAGAATATAATTTAATGTCATTTACTACTGACCCGAAACAAAAACAAAGAAAAAATGTAATTCAGTGATGCATTAAACTAACCAAACGTGGCAGTAAAAATATAGATTTCTATTGCATGGTAATGCTGGCTATTTAAAAGCTTCTATTGTTAAATCAAATGTTTACTGAGCACCAAATCAGAAAGAAATCGTTCATTCTGGCACTGACGCAACCATTAATGTGCACGGAAGCACTTCCATAACAGAGGTAAAGGAAAGGCAAACTCTGCACATTTAACCTGGTAAACGGTACATGTCATTCGTGTTATCACAAGATGATCACATAGACCTGAAATACACGACATAATAGGTTTCCATGCAATGTCATTGCACGAATAACGTAACATTAAATCTATTCAAAACGCATTTGATTGCTGGGAACCAAAATCATAGGCTAGCTCTATTTTGGTGAATTGCATAATTATGTTTTACAACTTGCGTAAGTCACTGTTTACTGTTTTATGTAACTTAACTCACCTATTGGGACGAATGGATTCTCTTTGGTCTTTCTGATGAATTTGTCTTTAAAACTCTCCTCCTTTGCTCTGGGCAGCGGGGTGAATCCCTCGATTACCGGAGGCTGAGACAAATCAAACACGACAGGTGGACGATCTGCTTTAATCGGTTGATCTTGGCCAACCGGGGTCGTTGCAGTTGCCATTCTTACGACTTCAGTTAACAGGAAGTAGAATAGACAGAGAGAACAGGGCATTTCCGCCAGCTGTACGTCACATGACATAACATGACTGGTCTTTATATTTTAATTTTAGACACTTTCTTGTAATATATATTTTTCGAATAACGCAATCCAGTATGTGTTTTACCCGCGATATACTTGTATTTCATAGATAATCTATCCAATTAATTATAGTTGTACTTAATGTCCAATTAAAGAGGTAGAACAATTGTATTGTTTATTTATATTACAAATGAATGTTTTTCTTTGTCAAAACAAATGAAAGTAAAACATGCCCCGCGCAACTCCTGCGCAGCAGGCGGCGCAAAAAAGAATGAAGCGTCGGTTTAACTGGTAACGTATCGATCATGTCAGCACGCTTTAAACGTCATCGCGTTTTGTTAGGGCTCGGCGAGGTAAGATGGCGGCGCCAGAAGAACAGGAATTATCTCAGGCTCAAACTGAAAAACTCCTTCAGTTTCAGGTACCAATTACTTTGTCTGGTTAATACATACTGATTGTATCTTTTATAGACTCAATTATCAGAAAAATAGTGTTCGCGGTGTCCAGCTCAGCCTCTTTAAGTATAAATGACCAGTCAGCGAGCTAACTGCCGTAAAGATCGTTAGTTTTTACTCAACCGAGACCAGCTTCAGTTTCTATAATAAACGCAGATTAAATCTGAAAAATATCCTTTTGGTTTATTCCCATATAAAGAATTTCTTCTGTATAGAAGTGTCTTTTGTTTTAGTTGCAATGGCAGCTGTCAGTTAGGCAGCGAGACATTGGTTGTGTTTCAAAACCTAGAGAGCTGCCTACATAGACAGCAGATTTGGTCAAAGTAAAGGGTGACTCATTTCCAATGTGCTGTCTAGTTAGGCAACATTCTAGTTTTTTTTGACGGCCAGAGGGGAAAAATCTAGTCGTCTGGAACGGTACGTAAAATGCCATCTAGATAGTGTGTAGTTTTTATAGACGCTACTAATCTGCCTCCAGTCTGGCAATACTTCAGCTTGGTACCTTTTTAGGAAATTTTTTTTAATGTATTTATTTATCTTGTTTTAAACTGGTTGCAAAAAATGATTGGAGAAGTTTTCTTGCTCCTCATCTAACGTTACTCCTGAGTCATGGAGTAATATAAAAATATATATGCTTTTGAATGATGACTGATCTAAGAAACACTCACTTAATCTAGAATTGTATTAATGCACTGCCACCCAAATGCTTAATACCTTAGCAAAACTTCATCTGTCATGCAACAGGGTTTTTTTTTTGTATAACTTATGACAATAGATTTCAGCACTTTTCTTTTGTTTGTAAATAATGTGAAATCTGTCCTTATTATTCAGGACCTGACAGGCTTGGAGTCAATGGACCAATGTCGGCGCACATTAGAACAACACAATTGGAATATTGAGGTGAGCGCTGGTAAAATAAATGAATGGATCCTTTCATTCTTTTGTATTAGGAAATTATTATAATTTATTGAAATCTTTTTTTTTTACAGGCCGCAGTACAAGACAGACTAAATGAGCAAGAAGGAGTTCCGAGTGTCTTCAACCCGCCGCCCGCCAGACCGTTACAGGTCAACACAACAGACCACAGAGTGTATAGCTATATTGTCTCAAGGCCACAGCCTAGAGTAAGAGGGTCTTTTGGTTTTTATGTTATATGTTCTTTTTTTCCCTTCACTCCCAGTCCTCGTTTCTTTGTACAAGCGTTTTTCAATAAATATTTTAATCTAGCTGTGGTAAATACTAAAATGCCAAGAAAAGGTATGACAGACATTGTAGCATGGTCCTCCATAAATATTAAATAAACTGCTTTATATAAATTTTTTTTTTTTTTTTAAACTCTCTTTTACAGGGCTTATTAGGTTGGAGTTACTACTTGATAATGCTTCCCTTCAGGTTTACGTATTATACACTTCTGGACATATTCAGGTATTAAAACAGTTCATCTAACCTAGACTCGTAATGTTTCACACTACAGTAGTAACTTGTATTTCTATTGAGTTTGTTTTTTTTTCTCAAATTCTTCAGATTCGCCCTGAGATTCATTCGACCAGATCCGAGGGGTCGTGTCACAGATCCTGTTGGAGATGTCATGTCCTTTATTCATAGTTTTGAGGAGAAATATGGTCGATCGCATCCTGTATTCTACCAAGGAACGTATAGTCAGGTATGCTAACATAGAAAAGATTACGTACATTTAACTCTTCATGCACCTGTGGAATGAAACCTTTTGTGTTAAGTAAATCGGTCATCTTTCTTAATGTGTGTCTATTGAACTACTTCTAGGCTCTGAATGACGCCAAGCGAGAACTTCGCTACTTGTTAGTTTATCTTCATGGAGATGATCACCAGGACACAGATGAGTTCTGCAGGTAGGTTTGAAGTTGTCCTCTATACACATTCACATCTGGCGAGCTTCTGATCTTATAACCAGAGCTCTTGTCTGTTTCTCAGAACCACGTTATGTTCAGAAGAGGTACTGACCTTCATCAACACAAGGATGCTGTTTTGGGCATGCTCCACCAGCAAGCCAGAAGGTTACAGAGGTAACTATCTTGACATCAACGTCACTTCCTAGCTGATTAAGATTAATCCCTTTCTGAATGATATTGTGGTGTCATCGTTATCTAACAAGATGTGGTTTGAGCTGATTATCTTGTCTTTATGTTGTGTGTTCAGTCTCTCAGGCCCTGCGTGAGAACACCTATCCCTTTCTGGCTATGATCATGCTGAAGGACCGCAAAATGACAGTTGTTGGGAGACTGGAGGGGGTAATCCAGCCTGAGGATCTTATCAACCAGCTGACCTTCATCATGGAGGCAAACCAGACATATCTCATGTCAGAACGGCTAGAGAGGTGAGATTACAAAGTTTGCCAGATATGTGAAGGACACTTAATTATAACACATAAAGAAACTATATTTTGTGTAATTTTTTGTAATTGATTATGTATTAATGATAAGTGGTTGTTATCTATCTATAGGGAGGAGAGGAATCAGACACAGGTACTGAGGCAGCAGCAAGATGAAGCTTACCTGGCATCCCTACGTGCAGACCAGGAAAAAGACAGAAAGAAAAGAGAAGAAGAAGAGCAAAAACGTCAAGAGGAGGAGAAGGCACGCCAGAGCATTCTTGCTGAAGAGAGGAGGCGAAGAGTAAGTGATCAGATATTATGTAAAGAAAAATAAATGTAGAAATTTGTTTGACATTTACCATTGCTGTCACTTGTTTAAAGAACACTACTAGAGTGTAAGAAACACTAATATATTTTTGATGCATTGCGAGTGTTCTCTGACCCTTCCATAGACCGTGAGAATCCTAACACGATCAAGGCTCAGAAACGTAGCAAGGAGATTGTTAAAAAAATAACACGAGGGTTAGTAAATAGTGACAGAATTTACATTTTTGGGTAAAATATCCCTTTACAAGTAACTGATCACAGTACAATAAAATTTTAATTCAAACTGAAATTAAATCAACACAAATTGGACAGCAGTAAATTATACTGTCTGAGAAGCATATTGTAATTTCATATTCTTGAGAACAGTTGCATATACTGTCTCTAAACTTAAAACCTGTGGTCTCTTTCTTTGCACATCACAAGTAATTGTGACGATGCCTGTCAGTTGACCAATTTCCGACGTCTGTCGCTATGACTAATTAGACTTAATGACTTTCTAATGATTGTGTAATTACAGACACTGGAAGAAGAGAAGGAGCGCAAGTCTGAATGTCTTCCTCCTGAGCCACCCCTGGATGACCCAGACAGTGTCAAAATAGTGTTCAAATTGCCCAACGATACACGCGTGGAACGGAGATTCCTCTTCAGCCAGTCATTGACGGTGAACAACCTTCATCAGCTTTTTTTTTTTTTTTTTTCTCGTTTGTGCAGTGTGGAGTTCCATAACAGTATGATATCAGTGTCTGTGGTTAAAGATAAGAAAACAGGCTTAGGAGATACTGTTTTCAGGGTTTGAGGAAAAATAAGGCGTAGTCTTTTATTGTAGTAAGTGATACCTAATATTAAAAAAAAACTGTATTTTGAACTGAAAACCAGTGTCTAAAATGTAGTTTCCCCCCTTTTTAGGTAATACACGACTTCCTGTTTTCATTGAAAGAGACCCCTGAGAAATTCCAAATAGTAACGAATTTCCCACGTCGGGTCCTGCCTTGCCTGCCGACAGAAGAGCGGCCCAATCCCCCGACTCTCATGGAGGCTGGTCTGAGCCGGTCAGAAGTCCTCTTTGTGCAGGACCTCACAGACGATTGACATTTAGCTAACCCCCTGCTCACCACTCAAGTCCTGCCTCCCCTCCAGTTTGTTCTTCTGTTTGATGGTCTGGACGAGGGGTCACTGAGAGAAACCTTTTACTGAATTTAAAAAGAAAAAAATAACCCATCCTTCCCTGCAGTGAAGTTTTGTTCCGTAAAATGAGTGCAAGGTGAACGGCCCTGTAAATATATGACCTAGATATTTAAGGACAAGCCTGGAAGCCACAACAGAGTTATCTTTTTTTTTTTCTTTCTTTTTTTAATGCAAATCAAAGTCGACCATATAATGTATCTCACCTAACGACCAAAAGAGGGTTGTCGGCAAAGGATCTGATGGGCTGCTTGCGGTTCAAGTGAATTCAAATAAGAACTTGGCCACAGCTTTTCCATGTGGCTTTGTCTATATAGAGTATAGTGCAAGTCTGCCCATAGTGTGCCTGTGGTAATTCATAGATGCCTATGTTGCCTGTCGTCCATCTGATGGGTCTGGTCATGTAAAGATGTAATTTTCCAATTCTAAATTAAACATTTTAAAATGTTGTCATGGTTTGACTAACAATGTTTTGGTTCAAGCTTTTTCAACATTTGCATTGCAGCCCAGTGCACAAACCTGAAGCCATGACATTTTTAAGAATTTTGTAGGTATGTGGAAATAAAGAATGGTGCGAAATAATGACTTAAAACATTCATTGTAAAATTTTAGAAAGTAATTGGAGAGGCAGTAACACAGATTACCTTGTTTTGTAGCATTAAGTCTGTTTGAATGGGAGTTTGAACTATTAGGATAAATCTCATAAAGTTGGTCAGAAGATGGGGTCACATTTCACCAAATCAAAATACAGTCTAATTAAGATCTTTATATATAACTTTTTATTTTATTTTAATGCAGAAAAAATGTATGGTATTAATATAACATGGTGGTATGTTATACTGCCTTTATTCTAATTGTAATGAATAAATCATGCACACAGTGGTTGATTTATATTACTGTATCATAGAAATGAACATTGAGAATGACTTGATTTCTCAATGCAAAAGAAGTATAAATATATATATTTGAATGATTATTTTGGTAAAGTTCCTGAGAGCTGTGTGTGAGTTAAAACATTTTAAAGCAACTTTAAAGTTACTTTTTGCAGAAGAAATATAAAATGAGCATTTTGTTTTTAATCAGAACCCTATGTTGTGTTCAGTAATTCTACTCTTATCGCAGTGTATAGGTCTTTTTCTATGCAGTTGAAGTAAAATAACAGTTTAAATATGTTTCACAATATTAGTTATAGGTCATCATTGTTTTAGGAAGAAATTGGACACTAACGTTTTTGTAATCATCTATGGCTGGCCAAGATTATACTAGGAATAAAAAAAGTGCAATTTCTTCTCAAAACGAATTTATCAAAAGAAGCAGATACTGACCTAATATGGTGGCAAGATATTAGATCAAAATTTATGAATTTTTTTTATATAAAACAGAATATGCTCAGAGTAGTGCAATATTCAATTTATGACAGGAATGAAAACAAGGCTGTGACTGACAGAAATACAGTGTGTTCAATGGATTATCCTGTTGTTTAACAAAGTAATGATTGTTCAGATGGTCAACTTAAAAGAAAAAGCCTTGTTTACATCCACATTGAATGCAATATCCCTTCTAACCTGATGAAGGTTTATTGCTTTTGATTAAATGGGGGGAATATGACCTGAGCCTTCTTTATGAGATTCACATTTTAACTCTATTGAGAGACAGAAATCTTCAGACAAGTAACTGAACTGCGACACATCTGTATTGTGCAATACGTTTAAAGCAGTGATTACTTTAGTCAGTGTAGTATGAGTATACATCACACATTTATTAGTGAACAACCCTCTCCAATCAGCCACAATTAAAAAAAATATGATTGCACTACTCAGTAAAGCAGAACTAGCAACTTTCATTTAAAAAAAGTACAAATCTTAAAAATTTCAATCAGTATACAGATGTATTTATAATACACTATAACTAGTTATATGTTAAATGCTACAAACAATGATTCCAATGGAATGAAAAAATTATAGCATTAAGAACCATTTCCTATATATAATATATATATTAGCTTTTTTTATTTCATTTTCTTTTTTTATTGTTTTTTTTTTTTTTTTTTCCAAATACAAACATGGCAAAAATGAGGTAACTGTAAATGTGCAAGTACCAAAGCAAAATATCTTCCTAATACAGAACACATGCCCCTGGCCCTGTTGTTGGCTGGGTAGTCTGGAGTTCAGGCAATGACTGACCCCTAAAGGCCAGGAGGAGAATAGAACAGTAAACAATCCACTATCCCACCACAGCAAGAAATCATTGGTAAACAATCAGTGGCGTCTATGGAGCAATCAACAAATCACAAATCCTAAAGTATTTAGCTGCTTATTGGAACACAATTTTCCACCACACAAGCTGTGAGATTATTTATTAGTTGAATCACAGAAAGACTACAAGATTCTATTTATTATCATAACTCATAGGTTGTTTTTTTTTTCTTTCTTTTTAGTAATTCAATACAGGTAACACTGAGGTTTTCAAGGAATCTTGGTTATTATGAAAAATTCCTTTATAAATCTAAATAAGGATATATTAGAAATAGCCCACAGCCAGTTACCCCAAGCAAAAGTGCTTGCGTGTATATATCAACAACTTATTTTTAAACCATAACAGTTACAGATGCTCAAGGTAGAGAGAACCGTACAACAGGTACATATATTTCTGACCGTTTTGGTAAATGAGTGATAACGCTGTGTTTTTTAACCCACACAACACCTCCAACTACTTCGATTTAAGGCAGATGTATTGAATCTGATCACTCGGGCAGTAAAATAATAGTATCCTTTAAAACGGTCTACCAGCACATACGAGTAAAGCTAAATAGTCATCTTTTTTCTGTTTGTTTTCTTAATTGAAACCCCTGTTGATAATGTTATTAACTGTTTCTGACCACCGTGAGGGTACTAGTAGCACTGCATGCTGTATGAATAGAGACCCATAACAAACTATTGCATTCTCTTACGTGAATGTAGCATTACACCTAAATATAGAATATCTAGCACCTTTTTACTATATGGCTTTCCATTATCTAGATTCCAGGCAAGTGTGTCAGTAACTGAGGCAACGATAGAAGCACAAATGTGGTGAGGAGCCTATCAAATCACATTTTCCACTTCAAAAAGCCACTGTCTTCCAAATGGCATCAAGCTTAAACATCCTATATTATTTGTGTTAACATTTTTTTTTCTTATTATTATTTTTCTTTTGCAAGTACAAGCACAATAAAATCTTGTAGTCATTCGGTTCTATTACAAATGTGTGCAGTACAGTGCATGGCAGTTATCAGCTGAGCAGAAAGTCCCCTACACCCAGAACCCAAAGCCAACTAGATCTACCTAAAAACCAGTTGGGACCTGGTTAGACATGCATGCATATTGTGCACAATTAAATACTTGCCCACCCGTCTAGATATCTTTCACTGAAAATACAGATTTCATTTTTTGACTTTTTTTCTCTTTTTTTTAATCCTTAAATCATGCAAACACTGTAAGAATAGTCTTGGAAGTGGTCTAGGTAGGACAGTGTGCACCGTGGCACGTTTTTCAACGGGATTACAACCTTTATGTGTGGTTCAAGTACAAGAACACGGAAAAAACGCAACGGCTGGAAAAGAGGTTCGAGTAACATACGCTAATGATCGGCTGCAGTGACGAAAAGCCTATTCTCACTCGATATAACAAGTCATCTTTTTTTTCTTTGCATGCCAGTCTTATAATGGAATAATATTCACCACTATTTATAAAAGGAATATTAGTTCAGTTGATTACATTTAAAATATGCATGGCCTGAGGAAAACAACCCAGAATACCCAAATATATCTCCATGGCATCAATCCCATTTGAAATGGACTGTTTTCCTTTATTTTTCAATTACACAGAGGCCCTGAGTGATTTTTTTTTCTGTTATACTCAAAATATATGCCAGTGAACAGATATGTATACATAGATTACTTATCAAAAGTGTGGATTAAATTCATTACAATGGCTTTTTTTAAACCTGGCACGCAAACACAAGATACTCACATTCTCTTAAGAGAGAGTCCCTTTACCCGAGAAAGCCAGTGTTTCTATTGAGTTACAATGACTATTCAGTGGACAAACGACTCATGAATATATATATTTAAAAGTCCTATAATTAAAGTACTTAGGGAACCAAAAAAACAAAAACAAAAACCCAAATAGTTCATAGTTTTCCCCTGAACAACGTTCAGGTTTGTTTTTGGAATCGAGTGAACCACGAGTTAAGCGTTTTACAGTGCATTTTTTTTCTTTAAACGACCCTAACGCTCCATCTCTGCCGTTTCGAATCCTATCCGGGATCTTCGTGGAACGACTACAGTCAACTGGCACACAGGAGAGGGCGTAACTAGAAATACAGAGGGTTTCAACATTCTTTTGTCTTAAAAACAAGACGATAATTTGCAACCTTTCACACCAAGGCTATGCATACAATGTTTTTTTTTTCTTTCACATCACTTTACACTGTGAACATGGCCTGAGACCTGACGACGGGAGGCAAACTAAAACGCGCTAAAGAAGTTTTAGTATTCCGACCAAATCCTTCAAAAACTCTCGTGAAAGAAGAAATAAATAACACCATTAAAAAAAAACGCATACTTTTAAAAGAGGAACTGACAAAGGATGTCTAAAGATTAGTAACAGGTTTGTGCTTGTCAAGATCTTGAGAAGGCAGAGCTAAAATCTTGTAGAGTATATTGATTATTTGGCTCACGAATGAGGAAAAACAAAAAGCCTAGTCCTCCAAAATCAGGTCAAACGTTGCGTTCACGTCACACACTCATTGCACGTATTCCGCAAAGTGTTCCACCCTTTCCCAAAAAGTCATTCTGGACAGGCAAATGCGAGCTCCTCGGCCTCCGGACAGGAGAATGGCGAGACGGAGGCCGTCCGACATTCCTCTTGTGGCTGAAATGCGGTGGATCTCTTTAATTCAAATATTGCTTGTCTAAAAGAACAGTCCGCGTGAGGCCCGTGAGATGTTCTCCTGGATCTAGCTGAGTGTGAGGGGAGCGGGATGAAGAGAACCAGTCCAGAATCGATGGGGGTTGTGCAGTGCAGCCAGGTGGGAGCTGGCAGAGGCAGTGTGCTGTCCTCATCCCCGTGTTCACATGGGCCAGTCCGATTGGCCTCGCCAGCAAACAGCAAAAGCGAAAAAAACGCCACAGCTTCCTCAATGTCTGTGGTGAAAGCCCAGCGGGACTTTTCCCGAAGGATTCACGGCTGTCGTTTCGCAGTCCTTTTTTTTGTCTACGTTTCCCTCTTTAACCTCAGGCCTTGGAACTCTGAACCACTGAAAGTCACACCTTCACAACAGCATTCGCAGATAAAAGAGAATCGGGATTAAGATATTCAAATGATCAATACATTATTGCAAAACATAGATTATTAACAAGTCCCTCAGCCCGTCACTTATACAGGCATGCATCTATGATGGTCGTTCACCGGCAGAGCGGCCGCATCCTACGAATTCGTCTGATTGCACAGTAAAGCCAAAAACCACCATCATCCAGGCCCACTCCCGCAGTCCCTAACGACGCTAAAGCACGATTTTAATTATCTGTGATCAAACAACTAGAGAATATTCAACTGTGTAAACGAATATGCCAACACAACACGTATTACAGGTTATCTTTGGAATCTGCGAAACAAGGGCAGGGTAATGAAAAAGAAAGATGAAAAGAACCCAACAACAACAAAAACAAAACAAAACAAAAAAACCCGGTCACAATTCCAGAACTCCGAAGTGGCTATAGGCGGCAGTAGCTTTCATGAAACTCACACAATGACACACAGCAGAGGTCAAACAGGTTCCATACAAATTCCGAGATTGCTTATTGTAGAGGAGGGGTTGGGAGCGGGGTGGGGGGGTAGATTTGCGTTTGGCTGGAGATCAGGTGTCCCCACTCACAGAACACACTCAAGGATTTGTGCTGTTTTCCAGTGAAGGACAAAAACCTGAACTCATTCCACATCGCGGTGAACTTCAGACGCGTCGGCTCGACAGATTGGACAGGTGCGATTGGTCTGCAAGACATGTTATGGATTAATTTCTACAAGCCAGATACGTTTCTGTACATTATTGAGGATCTATACATCGCCTGATTATGCAATTAAAGACGGCATAAAAACAAATGTCTTCATTTTTTCTTTAGCACCAAATCAATAGAATGATTTTTGAAAGATAATGAAGACTGATGGAATGATGCTGAAAATTTTAAAGTAAGTAAAGTAAGTATAAAATATATTCAGATAGAAAACAGTTGTTTAAAATTGTAATAATATTTCACGATACGTGACCCTGGATCACACAATCAGTCATAAGGGCCTATTTGAAATTGATATTTTTACATCATCTGAAAAATAGGCTTTCCATTGATGTATTGTTTGTTAGGATAGGACGATATTTGGATGAGATAAAACTATTTGAAAATCTGGCAATCTGACTATTGCCTATAAATTAGTCCAAATTAAGTTCTCAGCAATGCATATTACTAACCAAAAATTAACTTTTGATATATTTACGGTAGGGAATTCACAAAATATCTTCATGGAACATGATATTTACTTAATATCCTAGTGATTTTTGGCATAAAATAAAAATAATAATAATAATTTTGACCCATACAATGTATTGTTGGCTATTTCTACAAATATACCCGTGCCACGTATGACTGCTTTTGTGAACCAGGGTCACATATTATTGTTTTTATTGACATTTTGATCAGATAAATGCATCACTGATTAGCATAAGAGACATCATTGTAAAATGTTCAAATATCTTACTGATCTCATACTTTCAAATTATAGTCTGCATAAGCATTTTGTAGATCGTAAGCCACTTACATCGGTTGCAAACTAATATTTACAGGGTTTCACAATTAGTTTTGCAGATTTTGTACATTAAAACCATTCTTACCTTTAACCACTTGTCCACACATTTTGCATGAAATTCATGGTTGCAGGGTAATACTCGAAGTAGCTGCCTTGACTCAAAATCACTAAAGCATACAACGCACCTGTAATAAAAATAAATACAATGCATCATCAATACCAAGTCACACTCAAATCTTCAAGATTATATATTACCGAGGACACATAAAACACAGAACACTTACAGAGTCTGTTCAGATTGGTGGTTTTCTAAATTGAACCTGTAGGACGGAAGTTGCTCTATATCAGCTTTCGTTAGTCCTCGAGGTTTTGCTTCTCCGAGTCTCTCAGCAAGGTTTAATAACGCCTGAGAGAAAAATCACAGGTGTTCAAAACTCAAACCGAAACAAGATAATGACATTATCTCTCTTCCAAAATTAGCTTTAATTCTATAAAGTAACTTGCTAATTTTATAAAGCTAACCTTTTTCAACTTTGTTGCATCACTGCACATGCCCACAGAGTCACTCTTTTTGAAAACAAATGACTTTTAGTTGCAAATATGCGTGTGTAAGCGTTAGAAGTTAGCTAGCTACAGACAGTAGACGGTGAGGCAGTTCACAAGCTTTTGGAACAGACACTACATGAAAACCATCAAGGCTTATTTTTGACAAGTTAGGTTATATAAACAGTAGATGAACTCCATCACAGACCCTGGAAAGGATTTTCTATTTACCTCATAGTTCTCCATCTCCACATCATCTACATCCAAGTCCAGACTGATAGCAGGACCCACAGCAGTTGGAGGCACAGGAAGCATCGAGCTGTTTCACAGATCACAGACACATAAATCGTTAACATACACACCTTTAAGTAGAATAAAATATCACAAAGGCTTTATAAAATCATAACCGTCCAATGTCCACTATTTGGATATGAAACATTCACATAGCAAAATGCATTAGATTTGTACTATAAAGAAGAGTAGAAGAGACTCTCACAGGAAGTATGGTAAGAAGCCGGGGTAGTAGGGCGGTGGAGGGGGTGGGGGAGGCAGAGGCTGCTGTAATCGGTACCTCTGTCCAGTTATACGCCTCGGCAGCATGTGCGGATATGGCTAAGGAAGCAGACGACAACATATGAGGAAAACCTTTTGAATTATTATTACTCATTTAGCAAATCTCATCCAAAGCTACTTTGGCAATATTTCTACTACAAGAACAACCCCACTGGAGCAACCTGATAGTGAAGTTGAAGTGTGTGAAATACACTCCCTTATTCCTGTTTACTATGCAAAGTGGATCAGAAATAAGCCACCTGTGGGTTGATTACCTGAAGAGAGTAAAACTGTGGCTATTTTTGCAGTTGATTAATATTATCCAATAGAGTGACCTATACATCCAATTTTTCCCGGATATGTTCTGGCCGGGATTTCTAATTTGCCCAAAATGTCTGGGTTTTGGCTTTGTTTTCCTATTGTTTTTATACTTGATGACTCAAAAGTAGTTTTACCAATAGCATGAAGGCATTGTACATAATTAACCAATTGTAGCATGTAAGCAGGTGGGATCTACAGAGGACCAATGAAAATATGCGTACATATAATACGTTGAGCACTGTAGAGAGCATTTCAGTCAGAAAAAAATTGGCCAATTTAAGCTATTTAGAAAAAGGGAAAATTAAGATGTTTAAAATGCACAGGCTATTGGATAATACAACATCAAGAGAAAGGCAAAGTAGGTTAATTTGAGATGGATATTTCTACCATTTAACCATCCATAATAAGACCAAGAATATACTTCCATAAATGGGACCAATTTTGCTTTCATGCTGACCAAACTAGGTGCAGTCTTTCAACCTGTTCTGACTCAGGTTGTGCTTTATACTCTATATACTCTAACTGAATAGACAAACAGTTTTTGATTAAAAAAAAACAAAAAACTGCCCATTTCCTATAGACTTATATTGACAGTTTTCTTTCTAAGGGTTTGAGCTATGGTCACCATCTTTCTAACTTAGTAAGCATAATTTTACCTAATAGGTTGAACTGTTTTTCTGTAGCACACAATCAAAAATCCCATATTTCTCCAACAAGTGTCAGCTGTCAGAACAACTGTCAAATGACTCAATTGTAAACACAAAGCTACATAACTTATTTATTCGTATAGGCCAACACTAAACAAATACATTTTAAATTGTGTTTGACAATGCTTTTTCAAGCCAAAATCCAAAGTAAAAAAAAATCACTATTCACCATTATCTGACATTAGTAGTACTACTGCAAACTTTTAACTTTGCTTTCTGAAATATGAACCTACTTTTGTCATGCAAAACCAGACCTATAACCACTAATCAACACCAATAAACCTCCACTGTTCTCTATATTTTAAGGGCATATTTTTTCCTTAATGCCACTACCTGTTTATGCAAATGCTACTCATTTTAATCAGTACATTGTTTTTGACTTGATTACAGTGATGTATTTTCTTTGTTAATATTCAAAAGCAAAGACACCATACCACTCCGTAGGGTAGCTCTTGGTGGATGGGCTCCTGGGGGAGGTACTGGAGGGGGACGGAGGGGGTCATTGCTGGTGGATGGTGGGCTGGAGGATAAGAGAATGTCCCTAACGGATGCTGGTCTCCTCGCAGATCCACTTCATTCTCCACCCTCTGCAGAGGCTGAACACACAAGTATTAAGGTCATACCTCTAACATACGCTTATGACTATTAATACAATAAAATCATGTGCTATTTTAGAAAGAACTGATTTTGTTGCAGCAGTATTTAACACTGTTTTTTTAATTATTATTTATTAAGATTACATTCAGTTGTGGGGACTAAACTGTTACTCATGACTAATTGTTTTCTCTAGATTGTAATGGGATTGCTTTACTAATAACACTGTCTGAACTGTAATCACATTACATATGTTACTGTAGTGCACTACACACAACCCTGGGAATAATAAACTGGCTCATCCGATCATATAAATACACGCTTGGTTTCAAATCTTGTCTTTAACTAAAGTATGACATGAAAATTATTAAGAAAAAGCCTAACTCTTTTTGTTTGTATCTGTTGGGTTAAAAGCTAGTTATGAATATTAACCTAGTTATGATTATAATACAATTATAAATAATCACAAGAGTGAATAGTTTATAATATAAAGGAACAGCACTACTACTGCTGCTGCAAAATATTTTTTTTCCCACAGGCTAAAGTTGAATTACCACCAAAATAAACTTTTCACTGTTTGTTTAATTACATTTTTATTATTATTTAATTATTATATTTTCATTATTACGACTACTTAAATGTTTATGTTGAAATTTCAATAATTATAAAAATAATTATAAATAATTTTAGCACTACATTTACAGCTTAATATAAAATTACTATGCTGATTACTCTATGCTACAACTATGCTGTCAACATAACTTATGTGAAATGCAAAAAAGTTATTTTTTTGTATTTATTAAAAAGCATAAGAAAATATTAAGAAAACATGTACCCACACTGTTCTTTTCCATGCAAACTATGGTGGAAAAATGTAATATTTTATGTGTGTATATATATATATATATATATATATATATACACACACACGTACGCATGCACACACATATACATATACACACATAAAAATCTTAAAAACAGACATTTTTCACCATAGTTTCCACAGAAAAGAACATTCAGTAGCATTCATATATTTTATGATCTGCACTCACCATGCGCGGGTGCTGGGGTTGTATAGGGACAAACTGGTTGAGTGGAGGCAGATGAGGAGGCTGGTGGGGTGGCACTGGTGGACTGGGGTGCAGGATAAAATGCTCACTGGAGATCAATGGTGGAAATGCCTGATAGGACACAGGCAGGTGCTGCATGGTGCAGGCCTGAATGAGCTGCAGACAGACAGATAGACAGAAAGAGAAATAGCAGACAACAAAGTGTCACTAACACCGTAGATACACTTATAAAGAAAGTGTATGGGATTTGAATATTAAATTCCTGTGCATTTGAAAAATTACTGTCAATACTGGGAAAGCACATTTAACGTACCTAAGCACATTTTCACTATTCTGCGCTATTTAGGACTCTGCTAAACAATTTCTAAAGCAGGGTGAAATCTTTTAAAAAAAGATATATATATATATATATATATATATATATAGAGAGAGAGAGAGAGAGAGAGAGAGAGAGAGATAGATTATAGATAGATAGATAAGATAGATAGATAAGATGTTTTCTTTTACTTTTTTGTATACATATTCAATATAATAGGAATGCTTAAAAAAAAACTTCACTATTAAGTATATATAATGAAAAGAAGACCAAAAATACACATAGCCCTATTATACTGCCCTGCACAATTTAAGACACTTTTAACTGTACATCACTGTGGCCACAAAAAATACAGGTGGGTATGTTGACACAAATGCAATGACTTGAGCAGATGGTACAATTAGCAGAAAGTACACCTTTGCTGTCCATGTCAAAGATAAAATACCCCAGACACTTGCAGTGGCAATCCAAACAAAAGCTAAGGGGGGTTGCACATTGCCCCTTGAAAGTTGCATCATAAAAAGGTCATTACACATTCTAGAGACACAGGAAAAGCCTACATGAAAATCAAAAAGTGAAATGTAGCTGTTTACCAATGCCTAATGTGTAAGCATGAGAGGGACATACAGAACAACACTCATAAGAGAGTATCTTTGGCTAAGAGGACAGGTGGGCATAATGGCTGCCTGGGACACACATACACCGGCTAAAGTAAAGCTGGAGCGATGGGACATGTTAGGTGTGCTCTACACAAACTTCACTGACATTCCAGCTCTTCCTTTTCAAACTCACTGGAGGAGGAAGGCAGCAGAGCAGAGAGAGCTGTCCGCTGAACATTACCGAGCATGCTGGGAGCTGTTGAGCATTGCAGGCTGGAATAGGTTGCCCGGTGTGGATGGGAAAACCATGGGTCGTCACCGTGGTAACTGTGTAAGATATCGGAACTGATCCTTGATGCATCTTAAAGGACGAAAACAAAAAGTTCAGGTTATTTGTTAAACAAAAAAAAATTATATTCATAATTACAATCTACACAAAGCACTTTCACATCAAAGTCTGAGTAATACAATTATTGTCTATATGCTAGTGGTCTCAAAATATCAGCTTATGCTTAAATCTGGGTCATGAATCAACTTTGATGATCTCTGGTTTAGGGTCCGGTCCCATGGTTCCCTTTAGGATTTTATAAAATATTTGTTTTCTAAATGTATTTTTTTTATTTTTATAAAAGGCCTGAAATGCAAGTTGCCCAACTAACAATGAAAAGTCTGTCAAAATGTAATGTATATTTATAAAAAAATGTTTTTTGTTTTTTTTTACTTTTTCTATTGTTTTAGTTCATACATTTATACCTTTCATAAAAATATTTATTTTTATAATCAAGACCTGAAAACCCAATTGTAGCCCAAGTAACAATGAAATATACATTAAAAATGATTGTAAAGTTTTTAATTTTTTTTTTTTTTTTATATTTTGTACATTTATTTTATACATACTAAAGGACCGAAATATAAATACAAATAGTCAATAGCTAAATAACAGGCCTAAGTAACAACAACAACAAAAATGTAAAAAAAATTATTAGACCTATTAGTTTTTTTTACAAATGGATTATATTCATTCAAGGCCTGAAATTAAAATATAAATGGCCACTTTTTGCCTAAGAAACAGCACAAAAAATGTGAATGCATTGTTAAACACGTTTATACTGATAATACTTTTATTTTTTGTATACTTGTTAAACATAGTAAAAATCAAATAGCACATTATATAAGGAACAGGAAATGAATGTTTCTAATGGAGAACAACACCTAAATGGAAATGCGTGTTTGAGAGCCCTGGTCTAAATGAAAGACTGCTGAACTAATACCTGTTCGTGAAGATCCACCATGATGGAGCTCTGTTGGGGGGGTTGTGTGGCAGTATGCAGCATGCGTGGAGGTGCACTGGTGTGGCTATATTGCCTGGACTCATCTAAAGGAATCTGCTGATGCTGGGAGAAGACAGGGTGGTGGAAGTTCTCATCCTGATGTAGGGAAGTGTGTCCAGCAGGTCTATCTCGCTGTCCCCACTGACGTCGTACTGGAGGGCTAAGACATAACAAATATTGTAAGTACACACTCTGCACATGTTTTTTTTTTTGTTTTATGAACTCAAGATGAAGGCCACCTCACCTTCTCCTGAGGTGCAGAGGGGTGATGCAAGGCTCCCCGACGACCCTCCTCTGGTTTAAGGGGGCTGTTGATGGCCGCCTACTCACTGCTACTTCCCATGGTCGCATTTGTGACGTCGTACGAACGAGTCACACCTGCCTGGGGTGGGGGGGCCAGTAGTGCAAGAGGCACTTGTGTCTAACAGCCTCAGATTGTCGGACTCTGTTTAAAACACAAAAAAATACGGGTTTTGTGAATTGGATGATGAACGGAGAAAACCAGCAGAACCCTTTGTAATCATTGCATGCGCATATCATGTTAGATTAACTTAATATTACCACAGTTCTGTCATTATTTACTCACCCTCATGTCATTTAAAATCTGTATGCTGTTATTTTTGTTGTTGTTTGTTTTCAATGCTTTTTGCCCATACACCGCATAGTAACCATGTCTGTCAAGCTCCACAAAGAACAAAGAGCACCATTAAATTAACCCTCATAACTTCAGACAGCTTTAAGTGAGGAACAAGCTTAACATACAGCTAGTAATAATAAAAAATAAGTTGTTTACATCTGCCATATTTCAATTCTAATATTCTAAATTATAATACAGCACTTTCAAATAGGTTATGCATCATTTAACACTAGTAACAATCAGTCTTTTAAAACATTAGGCAAATTAGCTTACACTTTTTGTTTAACATGCACAGGAACCTGTTTCAAAGCCCAACCTTACATACAATTATTGTTATTATTAATATTATTTTATTTTATTTTTTTAGTAAACAAAACCGCAACAGATTTTGACAGCAAGTGATCACTGGGAGCAATATTTTATGTTCACAAATCCTTTTGTTCTAGTCAGTATAACAAGCAAAAAATGTCAAATTATGTTTGAAAACTAATCTTTAATGAAAATGACTTTCTCCCAAGTGCGTTTTGGAGCTTTTCAGCTGTGGTCACTATACATGTTGTATGAGAAAAAGAAGCATGTGTACTCTTTTCAGACACAAACTTTGAAATGCCCCTAGAATTAATAACAAAATATATATTTATAATGATTTTAAATATATTTTATTACATTTCTCTTTTCAAAATCAGTGGAGTGTGCATTAATTCACACAAGCACGTCAAAACTTCTCATTGTGCTACGTGACATTCAAATTTAGGCTACAGTGCCATGTGTAAAATGACAAAACAAATACCAACAAATCTTCACAAACTGGAAACTTAAACCGTGTTTAATGGAAAGACTGGGCTGATTTGCCACAAAGAGGGGGAGCTGTAACTTCAACAACAAAAGCGTGGAGGGCCATGTGCTCCCACACAGACAAAGCAATAACAAAGGAGCGCCACCAAACCTCGCCTGCCTCAATTTATCCAAAATAATCACTCGAAAGGTCTTTGAGGGTGTGCTTTAAACATTATTCGTGTTTCAAATATGGAGTGTGCACATTTCCCATGAATAAAACACTTATAAGTGTCATTGTGGCCCAGCAGTGGACATCAACAATAGCACAAAGAAGTCGCGAGGCCGAAGTTTTACAGGAGCTCGCGCAAACATCCGCAGTTGCCCTCGTGCTCTTTAAACAGGTTCTTAATGCTACACGCAGGTTGTACATTGCGTAAAAATGATTAAACAAGTCGCATGCACTTTCCAAACCCTTAGCTGCTATCGCTAGCATACACGCCGAGCAGATGAAGCCCCAAACAGGAAATGCAGGGATGCACCCCTGACAAAAGAAACATGGTTTAGCTTAAACGCCACATTTAGACAATCTGCACGGCATGCATGCATGCAAACGTCTAAATACACATTGTTCTCGTTGTTATTTTACGTGGAATATGACAGCTTTGTGTCCAATAAGCAAAGTATGATCGCACTAACCGAGCTTACTTGTTTTCAATGGCGCTCGAGTTTCCGACTCGTCCACACGCTGCTTTTAGACGAATAAAACGATGCAGGATGTCTCGTTTGTTGATTTCACACTCTAATCCAAAAGAAATCGTCCTGGAAAACTAGCAGTCGGTCATGGTTAACCCAGAGGTATCGTTTGTTTCCTACTTCACGTCCACGAGTTTGTTGTTGTTGAACAGGCGTTGATCTTCAGCATAGAAAGAAAAAACCCATATTCCTCTGCTGCTTAACATCGGATAACTTAGCTCCAACAAACTTGTTATAGAGTGCACTTGTTGTTTCCTTTAATATTACGTCCGATGCATTCAGACTGGGTTTGATCTGTGACATGGGTGCAGTTCAATATTGTTGTGTGCCTGTAGTCACGCCTTCTTCCTCTAAAAACTACCACGCAAGAGACAGAGACAGCCAGTCACTTTTTAGATGCTGATGTTTGGGCAATTCGCTCCAAGCTGATCCTAACTTTAAGGATGTTTTCACATTTCCTCTTCACTAAAAACAAGGACAGACCCCTTTAAGTGGTCCAAAAAGTGAACTGAATTAAAAAGGGACCTAGTTCTTGCATTCACACTCGTCTTGGTTCACTTTAGCTGCAATCTAATAACAATCGCTTTTCAAGAAAACAAGCAAACGTAAGAATTTAATATAATTTTTAAAATGATTATTACTGGAAATAATTACTTAGTTATGTTTAACAATGCAGAGGTACGTTAAACGGTGTTTTGTGTGTGTGTGTTTTGTTTTTTTGATTTATGGATCTTTCACATCAACGTATATTACATATAGTTTTATTTTCTGTAGCTTAAAAGAATTCAATTAAACATGCAATGCAATGAAACAATATGATATATGTGTGTATATATATATATTATATATAGATATATAGATAGTAGACAGAGAAACACAATTTTCACAAAATCAATCATAAAAGCATCATGATATATTAGATCATTTCTTCTAGAGCTTAAAAGAACAAAATTAACACATTAACACAAAATTATGAAATATATATTAAGGGGCACATTTCAGCAAATCCAGTCATTAGCTATTAGGCTACATATTTATGTCATAGTTTAGTAACTTTCATGTCAGTGTGAAGCCTGGAGTGTTCCCGATGGTTTACTTTCTACTTTTGAAGCATTCAAATGTATGTTAAAATCCATGCAAATCAATAGTTCACAAAAACCAAACCAAGTGTGAAAAGACTATAAAAGAGTTCATTTCTGCACCCAAAAGAGATTTTGCAATTCAACAGATGGAGTCAGATGATTTGTGTTGTGCAGAAGTCAAAACATTAAACATAAGCATAGCAGGCAGAGCATGTTATCGGTGATGATTTATTACGCCGCTGACATTCATTTTGACGTTGCATGGGTAGTCCCAGATAAAGGGGATGTTGTTTGTCACAAGGAATAGGCCTATGTTATCAAACAAGGGTGATGCAACAGTCATGTTGTACATTATAATTCAGCAAGACAGCATCTAATTATTTAATTCCTTTAACACAACACAACCCACAAGGTAAACATAACCTTAAAACAGTTGAAACATCATGTGAAACAAAGCAGAACAACAAACAAGTCCCTTTCTCCACTTCCTGAACGGATGATAACTCATGCTTCTCTTAAATGTTTTCTTCTATAAAAAGTGTCCATTTCCTACATGTTAATGTTTCATAGCTCATAAATGGAATCAAGAAAGTGTGAAATTGAATTGTTTTAAAGAGTATTTCACTAAACCACTGCAACATGCAAACGACTATATTATATTTTCTACACAATTTATGTTGCAAGTTCACTTTTTTGTCATTAATTATGGCATAATGACAATTTAATTTATTATTATTATGCTATTATTAATAGGTTATTATTATTAATGTTGTTGTTGTTAGTATTATGGACTAAATGAAATGCAGGACAGAACATCATGTTGGGGAGCATCTAACTGTGTTTCTCATCCGCCTCTCCATCAGAGACAGTGTGACACAGCCCAGTCTGTTACATAAGCCTTGCGCCAAATGGCGAGCCGGCGGACAGAAACACATACAAGCGTCTTTACTTGAGGGGCGGTCAAAGTAACATCTTCATTATTCCATGCACTTTCAAGTTCATGAACTGATATCCTACAAAATACGGATTTTATTTGCTCTAGAATAATACATCATACAACGCGTGAAGCAGACAGCATAAGAACTATGATGGCAAAGTGTAGCATTTCTTTTTCTTTACAATAATCTGAGTTGAATTCATCGGAGTACGCATAGGTCAGAATGATTTTTGCAGCATTTTTAAACGGCCTCTCGACTGGCTTCACTGCAGAGAAAACACCGCAATGTAACCTTCCTTGCTACTGTTTAACGGGAAAATAACTCCGATAAATCAGATTCTAGTAACCTGTGCTGCGCGTGCACACGATCACGCACATCTGAAGCAAGCGAGAGACAAGCAAACCCGCGTCCCATCCATCCATGCACTTCCAATCCAATGTAAACATTACAGCATTACAGCAACAAAACAAGGAGGGGCTCAAGGCTTTAGGGGGACAACGCATAAAAACACGCCGATACCTCTGTGCGGTGCATTCAAGACCGTGAAAACCCACAGAAATCCACGCCATCAGCACGAAGACGCAGGCGCGTGCGTTACCTGATTGTTAATTTGTGAGCATCTCAGTCGCGGGCATTTCTCCTTGTAATCCTGCACATCTCTCCCATATTCGGTGCGGCATGATTCTCAGCTGTTCCTGTTAATGGAACATTCCGTGGATTTCACCACTGAATTGGGAAAAAGGTACAAACTGGAGCTCGCGCGAGGAATAAAGGCAGAATATGGCATTACTCTTCGCATCTCGCGCAAAACAGCCACTCTCTGAATGCATTAGACTTCTGCGAAATCAATGCACTCAGTTGAACCCAGCATCATCCGCCGCCTATTTGCGTGCTTTTGTGGCATACCCCTATGAGGGGCATTTAGAGGCCGCTTACATATGGCAAGCCATTTGAACATCAACGTAGAAATAACTAGTGTGCGGGATTATTTTTTAAATTTGTTATTGGGAAAATTATAATGAAGAAAAAGATTTGCAATAAATAAAAAAAATAATAATTAAAAAGTCAGAAACAGAAACACTACCATCACTCTACTTTATTTTACTTGTGAGGGATAGCTTCCATAGCTGCTTATTGTTAGTACATAACGATTATCCAACTATCTTTTTCAGTGTCACTTATTGTCCGTTAAATACTATTAGGCCTACTTACTGATTGAAATCTAGTATTTTAGTTATTACTATTAATTAGTCCCTGTTATACAGTATTGACAAGTATCTATTTAATTAGTCACTATATTCATTAGCTTGAATAGCCTGTACCTTTGCTAGCGTTCACTTTCATAGTGATAAATACAAACAAGCAAATCACATAAGTGTTGTCAAAACTAACAATTTATCAACCAGTCTGTACTGCAGTTTTAAAAATGTCCATTTCCTGTAACATTTGAGTGCTGTTGAAAGAATCTTAAACACCACTAATTGGCCATATTGTGCATCTGCGCAACAGATATGACTATGATTTTAAGAATTCAGTCAACAGAACTCAAATGTTAGCAGGAAATTTTAAAAATGCAGCAATGACTGGTGCCGAAGTCGGTACAACACTATTAGACACTATTAGTTTGTTTTCCAGTTTTAACTACTGTAAATTTGTAACAAAATAGGCCTATCCCTTCTATGTTGTCAGAGTCATGGCAAGTAAAAAAAGTAATTGTAACTATTGATTTCTATTATTTAGCAAGTAGGTAGGCCTACTGGGGGAAAAAAAAGAAATACTACTGGGACTGTTAGCCTAATGTTAATCAAGAAGCACTAGCATAGTCTTCTTTCCTCTACATTGAATCTGGAAGATTTTATGTGTGATTTTACCTAAAGCCTGCAGGCACACTGAATGAACAATTAGTGATATTATGATATTCAACAAAGCTAGAAACAGACACAAGTTAGTAAGGAATTAATGTTAAAACGGCTTGCCACAGTTGTCTTGCTCTACCGTAAACACTGTACGAGTTTGTCCTCATGAGCTCCCAATGTCAAGTCTCGGTTAACAAGATCACAGGGCTACGATTAGGTCATTGCATAGACTGTCCTATTATCCTGTTCGCCACTTTGAATAAAAACTAATAAAAGCCTAAATCCTCGTCGGGTATTCTCATTGACAAAAATAGATAGCTGACTGGATTATTTTTACTTTATAATGATGATGATGACATTACACCTGTGCTCTGTTTTCTTATTAAAGCTGTTTGCATCAGGAGGGAGGCATATGTCATCATCAGTTTGATTCCTTGCATCCATTATGGAAAAACTAATCAGGGTCACATTACGTAAATTTCAGTCTATGATTAGAATGTGCTTTGCTTTGTCTCCCTCTACTGTCCAGACGAGGAACTATAGAGACTCCCTCATGATGACGCACCATCACGCAATTCTCGCCATGCTTCTTAACAAACACAAGATGTTACAGTGTTACTAAACGCGTTTATAATATATATTGATGAGGGTCTGTCTCTTTTAAAAATCATATGACACCATCAAGAATGTGCTCACGCAGGTCTAACAATTTTGTTTTTGAACCTGCTGGCATAGGCTACTGTATGTTTGTTTGTTTGTTTGTTTTGTGCATATTCTTAAACATTCCCATACTTTTCATAACCTTTGGTTAGCAAGATGGCTGCACTGTTGACAGCAATAAATGAGCAAAACACTTTAGTGTCATGGAAAGCTATTGGATCTATTAATGATTAACCAGACAGTGGTATAATAATCAAATCCAAACTTATCGCATATTATTGTTATTACAGTGAACGTTATGACACGGCTCATAATTCCCAGCATAATTACACAATATGCATATCAATAAAGACTGGTCTTGTGCTGTTGGATGGGTCTTGATCATTGGGCCTCACCCATTTCACATCATTGCAGTAAATCATAAACCAAAGTCTAAAAAGATAAGATTAGGTTGGCATATTGGTGTACTCTTATACATGTGACACGGACAGGACACAATTTTCAGTCTAAACTCCAGTAAACAGATTTATGATAGATTGATGTATTTTTAGGTATTATTCAAACACACCCAAATTCACACTGAATCGCAGGTCCCCATAGAATATTTATAGAGATATATGTGCTTGTTAATTCATCCATAAACACGATTGTCATCTTTAGATATATTTATCTAATATTATTTCACTTTATTTTGACTTTATACCATGTCAAAGGATGCACAGTATATTTAATTTTATACTTAGCTAATGAATTGATACTTAATAATTAATGCAGTTTTTATAGTTTATTTTTATTTTGTATTAATTGTATAAAATCTGTATCGTATACAATATACATATACATTGTATAAAGTCTGTATCATATGCAATATACATAATATTTGTATAATATTTGTTTTTATTTATATATATATACATATATACACAATTTACATAACTTATACATTTTAAAAACTCATAATAGCGCATATGCTGCTTCTTTTGCTGCTAATAAAATTTACTTTAGTATGAGTTGATATTCAGGCCTCTAGTGGCTTTATTTTGATCCCTCACTCCACAGAATGTCCAGTATGATCAACACCGAACAATTAGAGACAAACAAACACAAGCCCTTCTGTCAGTCTCGGGAGAAAGTTCCTCCATTGTTTTTGTTTGGTAGCGGTAAAGATTCTCCCCAGGGAAGAGTAATCTTTTGTCCATCTCTCGTTAATTATGAAGGCCCATGAGGGAAACAGGCTCATTAGAGCTGGGCAGAGGGTAGGTAGTTTCTTGAATAGCTAATGAGCTCATTTGCTCCCCGGAATCTCTCAGACCACATTATGTCCAGCTCACTGGGGATATGCCAAGAAATAGCCAGAAAAATAAAAATCAGAATCTAAAGACACATAGTTGGCTTAAAATTAGATGCCCTGCTCAACACTATAAATGTTGCTGTGCCATGACTTTGTCGTGTGGTTTCTTAGCTTTTATGATCTCATCTCATTTATTATCAGGTATAATAAATCTTTTCTTTTTTCTATTAATAATTAAGAACAATAAACATTTCCTTAACCCTAGTTCTATCCATGTGCTTCTCTATTCTCTATTCCAACCTCTTTTAAGTTTGCTCAGGAGCTGCTGAATAAATGTGTGAATGGGTTGGATTATTCTGGACATAATCTGTTGTGACATTTATTTGTTTAGTACCCACACTTGTTTTTCTGCTAAACCATTCTCTGAACACAGTTTAGGATCTGATTCTGTGGTGGCACTAAGCAGCTTTGTCATCTGTCTACAGGGTGAGAAGACTGTATCTAGCACGCAGTCTTTTCTCCTCTGTGTTAATGATTAACATTTACAACTGAAGTACAGTAATAGTCAGTGATGCACTAGCCAAAGGTCTCATATATTATAATATTATATATTGCTCCCTCATTTGAAGAACGCCACTTGTTGGAATACCTAGTACAAAGAGCAGACTGGGAACGGTAAGTCCTCATCAGCCTTATATCATTTTACACTTATTATGTCTATTTACTTTAAGTGACTGCATGTACTGTTGATCAAAAGCATATCCAGATTAAGCTTTAGTTTTTAGAGATTAGTCTTTTGTGAATGATGAGTTTGTAAATGTTGATTCCAGTTTGGTCTCTTGATGAATCTAAACAGTAGACAAAAGCTTCAATTTAATCTAATATATGAGAGATATTTGAGATATTAAACTGATATAGGCTAAGCTGTGATTTTAGGTGTATGGGTGTATTGGATGGAAAATCAGTGCACATTGATGCCATTCAACCATTCCAGGGCTTGTAATTTAAGAAGCTCTGAAATAAAAAATAATAATAAAAAAATAAGGCAGATTGATTGCTTTTATTAATTATTGTTCTAAATGTAAGTTTTGGATTTACTTTTCTTTTTTAGATTTGTGTGTGTGTGTGCGTGTGTTTCGTAACATTTGAAACGTAACAGTTATAAATGTTATCACCTAATTTTGGACGTTGTTCTTTATTTAATGGTGATTTTGTTTTCTGTGTCTTTAATATTACATCCTTACAGACAAACATGGGGAAGATGGGGAGACCTTTACTTCTCCTTTTTGCTTTTTTAGCTTCTTGTGAGTATCTGAGAGTTAGAAAATGTCCATTTCATTTATCTAAAAGTTGTGACTTGTTACACTGCACCAGCTCAAAGTCCAAATCCAATAATGATACAGTCTTAAGTGGACAGAAGTCTCTGTGATTACATTTTACTGACATTTACAGAGGAGAATTCACTAATTTACTTCTTTTTGCTTTCTTATGACTCACATGCTGGT
>JAUMHE010000016.1:1866354-1884652 GCA_032359235.1 Enteromius mattozi
TTTTTACTCTATTTACCTGCAATGTCTACCCTAAAAAAAATTTGTAAGTATGCACATAATCATGTGACACTGAAGACTGGAGTAAAAGCTGCTAAAAATGTAACTTAACCATCACCAGATAAAATGATTTTCAGTGAAAATTGTTATTTTCCCATTTCATGATAGTTTTTAAAAAGCGCAAAATGAATATATTAAAAGCATCAAAGGGTAGAGTAAATGAGCACAGTTTTCATTTGCATGTCAACCATCACTTTAACACTAAGAGCCAAGACCCAGCTCTACACTTTGTAACATGGGCTTACCAGACACGCTGAGGAAGTCGTCAATGGAAGTGATGTCATCCACTGCGTCAGTAAGCACTCGCACCTGTTTCTCCCACTGGTCCTTAAACAAATCCATGTTATCCTGGGCAACTTTGCTGTTAGGCTTGGCAGCCAGGGCCAAGGCTGCATTAATCACCTGCAATTACCACAAGCAACCCATCAATCCGCTTTAAGATCACATCCACTTCAAAAATCACATCTACACATATGCAGAATGATTATCTGAGTGCATTTACAATTGTTTCAGATTCAGATTAAACCATGTTTATTTTGATGGAAAGACACATATGTTCAAAGCCCCAGGATGAAGGAATAGTCATGGAAGCTCCGATTAAAAAGCAGTCAAAGCCACAGTGGAGTGAGGGACATACTGCAGGTGCATCTGTGAAATGCTGCGTACCTGAGGGCAAAGTGTTTCCAGTTGGGAAGCGGCCATCCGTACCAACTTTACTCCCTCCTCATTGTTTGAGATGGAGCACGCAAGGTTAGCTACCTACAACAGAAAAAAAATAATAATTCAGCTTTTTATCATATGACAAATGAACAGCGAACAAAAAAAATTAGGTGTTCCATCCCTCAAGCAAACAGTTTTAATTTAACACACACCTGCTGTCAGCTGTTGATCTGATTATTTGATAAAATGGTAAAATAATACAGCAGGAAAAAAGTGCCCCAGAGGATTAAGTCAAAACAAAAGCAAAGCCTGAAATTGAGGTCTGGTCGTCTCCCCACACAGGGAATATATTTCATATAATTCACAGGATGATGGCTGACAGCGTCAGGGAGTGGTTCCTAGAGATGATTAAATCACCGTTCTGCCAGGCGGCTGTTACCTCAGGAAAGTGAGAGAGGCAAATATTCCTGACACTTTCAGAAACTCCACAAGCTGCTGAAATCCAGAGTGCTGAGGCAAGCAAACCCACTGCCTGTTGCTGATGTTTATAATGTCATAGAGTAAATTGTCATTTTGACCCACAAATCTCCCTCTTTACTCACGATTCGCCAAACATTCTCTGCAAACAGACGTTATTTGCATCTATTTGCAGCGGCCAGTTTTTTGAGGCAAGAAATGAGATTATTAAGAGTTCCGCTGCCTTGCTTTGGCTGCGCAAGCACCTTAATATAGTGAAGTAAGCACGGCACATTGCCGAGTAGCTTCATTACTTAAGGCGAGAGTGATTTTAATTAAATGTTACCGAGGAGTTTCACTCATATTTGTTTAGCGGGACTGCTTCGAGTTACTCTACCTTATAGTAAAATGCTAGAATTGGCTATGCCAGGAATGGGAAATCCAGAACACAAGTGGAGTGTAAATGTGAACAGAGCTCAGCGCAGTCACAGAAAACGCCCCACTGACTACAGGAGTACCACAGCCGAAGCTCTTCCGCTCGCTCTCTCTCCCTCAAGCACCATACTGGGAATCTCTCGAACAGCAGGGTGCCATTAGCAAACACACTAGTCAAGCATTAAAAACACGTATACATGCCAACACTTTGAACAAGGAGCACTTCAGTATGTGCAATAACATTTAGCGGCTAAATCTCATCCGATTTGATTCCACAGAACCTGGGTTGGGTTTGGTTGCGGGGGGGGGGTCCAATGAAAATTCTCAAGCCCACCTTTGTTAATGCAGTACTATAATACACAAGCTGCTGTACATGAAACATCCACTGGCCACTCTGGAAGATTGCAACCAGAAGATTCAATCCCTGCATTGAGCGATCCTTGACCATTACCATGTAGCAAAGCAGTTAACATCAGAATTGTCCAGGGGGATTTTTACCCTTGTAATAAGCTCACGATGGCATTGTATACAAGTTTTGTGCTAATTACTGCTGAACTAGCTAAATAAATGTATAAAAATGAACAAAGAATGATTAATTTACCTATTGCCATGATCACAATTTTTTATGCCCTTGTTATTTGGCCAATGCATTTCCTACAGTAAATAGACCAGTTTCCAATGTTTCTGCCACCAGTTAATGAGAGTGTTACGACAAAGGCATTTTAATAGCATCTCTGATTTAAGCAAGTCAAACACTAACTAGTTTGACCTGCAACAATCAAAATGTCAATCAATAGCTTGCAGCTCTGCATAATTTCAGAGTAATTTCCATTCAAGTACCCATCCTCTTCCTGAGGCTGTTCTTTCTTGCAGTAACATCCCATCAGTGCAGCTAGTATCTTACCCTCTGTGTCACCGCTGGGTCAACCAAGGGGTGAGTCTGTTCTTATACAAGCTGCCTAGCACATACAGTACACAGCAGTGGTAGCTCTCTCTCTCTCTCGCTCTCTCTCTCTTTGAGCTTTAGCTCTCTCTTCTTAAATCTCAAAATAAGGAACTGGCTAACTGGGTAACTTTGTTGACGACTTCTGCAGGGCTCAGGACCAAAACTTATTTCTTGTTCAGGTAGATTATAGGAGGAGAGAAAAAAAAAAAAGAAATAAAACAAAAAACAAAACACAGCCACAGCAATTTCTTTAGGTTGATGAAGAAGAAGAAATAAATTCAGAGTTTTATATATAGAATATATATGGCTCTGTTTGCATGACTCATGTAAAGATCAGTGCCTCAATACATCATGTGATACCACATGGAACATATTTTCTTAATCTTATATGCCTTCAAAGTTGTCATTTAACTCAATGCATCCATCATATTTACATAATAATAAACAGTGTCCTGGTCAATTTTACTGGACATTTTTTCTAAACGCAAAATCTCACATTTGGTATGAACTGTCTTTGTGCATTTAATCACTAAACTTAGAGACCTTGACACTAATACCTCACTTTGTAATTGGATTATGGACTTTCTGACCAACAGACCACAGCATGTCAGGTCAGGCCACATCTGCTCCACTACCATCACACTTAACACTGGTGTACCACAGGGCTGTGTGCTGAGCCCCTTCCTCTACTCCCTCTTCACCCATGACTGCAGACCTGTATATGGATCTAACTCCATCATCAAGTTTGCAGACGATACCACAGTGATCGGTCTCAACAACAACGATGAGACTGCCTACAGGGAGGAGGTCCAGCATCTGGCCACTTGGTGCACGGACAATAATCTGCTCCTTAACACCACCAAGACCAAGGAGCTTATTGTGGACTTCAGGAAGGAGAAAAGAGGCTCACATGATCCCATCCACATAAACGGGATGAGTGTTGAGCCTGTGTCGTCCTTCAAGTTCCTGGGGACCCACATCTCGGAGGACCTGTCCTGGACCACCAACTCCTCCAGCCTGGTCAAGAAGGCTCACCAGTGTCTTTTCTTCTTGAGAACAGTAAAGAAAAACCAGCTGTTCTCAGC
This sequence comes from Enteromius mattozi, assembly GCA_032359235.1. Classification (NCBI taxonomy): domain Eukaryota; kingdom Metazoa; phylum Chordata; class Actinopteri; order Cypriniformes; family Cyprinidae; genus Enteromius; species Enteromius mattozi. The sequence goes on from JAUMHE010000016.1 coordinate 1,869,994, forward strand.
CATCCTGGTGAACTTCTACCGCTCTACAATAGAGAGCATCCTAACCAACTGTGTCACAGTGTGGTATGGTTGCTGAGCGTAAGGCGCTGCAGCAGGTGGTGAAAACAGCCCAACGCATCACAGGGACTCCACTTCCAACCACTGAGGACATACAGAAGAAGCACTGTCTGCGTCGAGCACGCAGTGTTCTTAAGGACTCCCTGCCCACAGACCATTTTCTCTCCTGCCTTCCAGCAGGCGCTTCAGGTTACCCCGGACAAGAACCAGCAGACTAAGGAACAGCTTTTTCCCCAGAGCTGTCTCCTTACTGAACTCTGCCCCATACTGACTTCTTTGCCCCCCCCATAACCATTGCACTATTTAATTTTGCACATTTAATATTGCACATAATCATTGCACTACACTATACATACCCACTTGTAAATGTACATATCCATTGCACATATACATTTGTAAATTTCTGATTATAGATTTTTATACATATGTCAATCCCTGATATAATAACAACCTGTAAATAATTTTCATATCTATTGCATATTCATGATTACTATAGCAACCTGTACATTGTTCATCTACTTGTAACTCCTGATTATAGTTAATACAAACCGTATATTATGTTCATATTACTGTACATCCATCTGTAAATATTATCCAGTTTCTTCTTGTACATATCTTCTGCACTTATAACTTAAACCTATATCCTGCACTTGCTGCTTATTGCACTCCTGGTTAGACCTAAACTGCATTTTGTTGCCTTGTACTTGTACATGTGTAATGACAATAAAGTTGAATCTAATCTAATCTTAAGACAAACGCAAGATTGCAAAACAAAAACAAAAATACTATTTGGGAGTATATTAGGAAAATATAAGTTTATTTAACTGAAACACTGGTTTCAGTCCTCTCTCTCTCCTTTCGTGTGTCCTGTCTCTCTCTCATTTTCTGTCGCACATGTAGTTTAGTCCCTGCACAATCTCAGTGTTCCTTGAGCAGCCAGGAACCTTTGAGAACAAGGCCTTGAGGCAATAAAACTAAGCTTGTTCTATTTTTATCCTGCTTCAGGAATGATGCATTTCATGGTATAAAAACCGAACCGTCACTGTGAGATACGTAGCTGGCACTTTTTACAGCCCTTGGAGAGTGTCGACTTCATGCCTTCTGCAGGAGTAAAAAAATAGAGGGGAGGGGAGGGAGGAGTTGGCTGCAGTTCCATTCCTGTCGCAGCCATGGATGCTTCATTGTACTGCAAATTAAATGGCCTCCCTACAGCAATAACTACATCCATATTTAAACTCTTAACAGCGCAAGAAGAAAAAAAACACAACTGCATTACACAATAAATCTCACTTGTTTATGGAAAGTGGGCCATATTTGTAAAAGCAGGTTATCATTTAAAGAATCACATTATAATAATTACACACACACACTCTGCCGTTCAGTTTGGAATCAGTAATATTTTGTGTGTGTGTGTGTGTGTGTGTTTTTTAAAATAATTTTCTTATGCGTTTATTTGATCAAAAATACAGAAAAAAATATATATATTGTGCAGTATTATAATTTAAAATAACAATTTTCTATTTATGACTGCTCAGAACAGTCTTATATGCTGATTTATTAAATTTAAAGTTGTGTAAAAATCCAAATTTTTGAACAGCTGTGTGTGCATGTCCATATGCATGCATATATATTATAAATGAAAGGAATGTTTGTTTGTTTTTTTTTAACTAAAAAAAATATCTTAACATGCATACTTGCAGTTTCAGTCACTTCTTTTAAATTTTTTATTATGCTGGGCATAATGAAAGTTCAGGGTCATTATTTAACCATACTGAAGGACGAGAGCGAATCCAAGCACTGAGTTAAGAGAGGTTAAAATAATTTCCCCTCTGCAACCATCTCTCGCTGCAAGGCACGCCTTTACTGCCTGTCAAAAATATATTAGACCGTCCTTAGTGATGAAAGCCATCGGCAAACGGAGGAATTCCCATATATGGCACATCGTTTCAACCCACTGTGTTCGTTTTGTAACAGAAGGAAAGTACATGAATGCGGGAAAAATCCCTAATGCACATGAATACATTTCCTTGCCAACAGATTGGATACCAACCAGGAGTGAGACGCTCTAGCTATTTCAGACAATGCTGGGTTTTTTTCCCCTCCATAACCTACATATTCAAAAACCCTCTACCTACCCTCCTCTATACAAAGCAGACAACAAAAGGTCACGCATAAGCTGACCCTCTACAAAGCTGGAATACAAGCTTAACGCATCAGCGATTCGCTTTAAGTCACGAGAAGCTGTGCGTTACAGTTGTTTTACTGGTAACAGATGTTTTTAGGCAAAGTCTTTTCATTTTGCTACCTTAAACATGTTAAAAATTACTATTAAAGGAATAACTCACCCAAAAATGAAAATTTTGGAAGGAAGATAAAGGAAGATAACAAAGGAAGATATTTTGAAAAGTTCGTAAGCAGGCTGTTTTGGGTCACTATTGACTTGCAAAGTTTTTATTTATTTTTTTTACTACCATGGAAGTCAATGGTGAACCAAACCAGCCTTCAAAATATCTTCCTTTGTGTTTGGCAGAAAAAAGAATGTTGGTGTTAAAATAATCTAAAAATAAAATGCTCAAGTAATTTAACTTAGTATATTTATAAGCTGTTGATTAAGAAGTTCCTACCTCTGCAGTCTCAGACGCGCAATAACACTTTGACACACATCAAACAATTTTATAAAATATGAATAGATAACAAATTGCATTCAGTATATTCAAAAGACAAAAATAGACCTTGCCTCGGCACAAGTGAGTACACAAACCACAATCATTTGTAAATGCCCCTCAGATGCAATTATCAGAATGAGCCCATGTTTTGTTCTTGTAATCCATGTTTGGATTAAGGTTGGAATGCATATGGCGCGACTACTGGTTGGTGTCAAATCAAGGCAATGAAAAACGTGAGAGCGGCGGAGATGGATGTGACTTTTTGGAGACGTGTTGTGTTTCGACTATCTTTAGCCCCCAGTGAGACTATAAGGCTTTTACTCATTATCCCTCCTTTTCCCTTCACTTTGATTTCCTTCACCAGTCTTCCCCTGAACGCAGCGTGTCACGCGAGGGCCGGGCCTGCCCCCTGTGGGAAGAGGTCAGTCTGAAAATGTCGGTGGATGACGTGTTACCACAGGGACTAAGATGAACAGATTTGAAAAACTAATGAGGATAGCTAACATTTCTGTCAGCTTGTCACTGGCCCTGCCAATGCGAGCATGAGATATAAAGCCCCCAGTGATTCGGCATGAAAAACATCTATCTGGAAAATAAAACACCACGAGAGACACGGCCTATTTATCGGTCATGAATACGGTGACCGCAAACAGACACGACAATGCAGATTTCTTGTGAAGTCCATCAATAAGACACCGGATATCCAACTGTTTCGCATTTCCCCACCGAGGCAACACTTAACCTTGGGCTCGGAGGAGTTTCACTCTTTGGCTGAGCTTAAAATGTGATTCACAGTTGTGACTGCCCATACAAATGCAGTGATTCCCTGGCTGTGGCATTGTAAACCCGGCAGCCTTACTGCATTTGTCCCGCACTATAAAGTGGAAGTTTGACTCCTGTCTGACACTTCACAAAAAAATATGAAGCATAAAAGATAAAAGGGCGGTGACACGCTTGCTTAGATCAAGCAGTCAAGACAGGGACTTCAGTTGCAATCCCACATAAATAGTGATGTTGCTGACTATCGATTAAAATGTATTCAGTTTTTACATCAGCTTCCATGCTGGAATCAGAAGTGTGTACTAACTACTTGCGGAAGTGACAGCTTCCATTTTGGGGGTTTTGTGGGTGGCATAATGCACTTTTAATTAGCAAATTATAAAGCTACATATTACTCTCAAACCAGAAACTCGTCTAGTATCCGGTATTATTAGGATATTTCAGGGTGCGGCTCGTCAATAGGGAACTGACAGACATCCTACAAACTAACTAATGATCTAACAAATAAGGCTAAATATTTAAAAACTTCTGTTGCACAGAGCTATCGTAGTTCTCACAATATCTACAGATTATGCATAATAATGGAAACGTTGCTCACAGCAAGTGATTTGAAGTCTGACAGTAATTGTCTTGAAATCTGTTGAAGGCGGCGAATTTGTTACAAAAGCGATGCTTTGATGGGGATGAATTTAGAGATGCAACTTCTCTGCAGCACGTTCAAGCATGCTGTCAGCATACTAAAATACTTTCCCTCTCGGAAAAGCAGTCTCTCTTAAATCTTCCCCTTTCAAGCACAGCATCCTAAAATACGAAAGCTGAAGAAAAAAAAAAACATTAGATAAACTCAGTGGTCGACCACCACAATCGGTTAGGCTGTCTATCCTGACTCATCTCTACATTTAATTTAGTCTGGCAAAACACCTCGCATTCTGTTTTATGTCAGTGACAAAAACAACAAAAGCAAGTCAGAAACAGTGTAAAAAATCAATTTCAGATCAGAATCGGTCTGTGCATTTCAACACAGACTTCTACCATACATCCCCTAAAGAGCTTATCTGATTTATTCATGAAAAATCTCAACGAATGTCTTAATCAAAGACAACAAACCTACAATCACCAATCATGTGCTTTCTTCGAGATGCCATGTTAAACAAAAGAATAGCTAGTCTGGAAGAGTACAAATAATGTTCCATCATTTGTTTTGAAACAATTCCAGAATTTAAAATCTGCAACAGACGAGGGACAGTAATTGGCACTTTATGGAGCAGAAAACAGGTGCCTACCTCAATCAGTTTGTTGGCGTGCTCACGGAAAACTTGGGCATATTCCTTCACCTCCTTTTCATTACCATTCTTGGCAGCCTCGATCAATACCAGCAGTGGAACATTGGTCTCCAGAAAAGAGTCCGACACGTGGTCCATCACAGCCTTCCGCAGCTGAAATGATGAATACACAAACACACAAATCCTTAGCTAGTGTTTGATCACACGGAGCACCTGGCTTTGGTATATTCATTTTTAATAAGCTATGTAAACAACATACATCTAAAGAGAGACAGTCATCTAAAGAGAGACAGTCATGATATGTCTTTAAGGAAAAGGACATAAAATATTTTTGTTGACAACTATAATCAAAATGAATGTGATTCTGTGCACTGAACAGACCTGTCTGCGCAGGTCACGGGTCTTCTTAGTCATCCTGTCGATGGCCATGTTCAGGGCATCGCTCTTCTCTTTATGTCCAGCCTGTGATAAAAACAAACAGGGGGAGAATATACTTAGTCTCGTTTAAACTTGTTATAGTTCGGCTCACAAAAAAGAAAAGAAAAGAAAAAAAAAAGAAAAACGACAGGTGGGAGTTAAAGCTGAGGACTGAAAGGACAAGACAAACTTATAAGATATGATGGATAGGATGCATTTTCTAAAGAGGAAGAAAAAAGAAAAACAGCATGAGTCACTCAGATGGTTATAACCCCCTGTGGCAAACATTTCATTTTATTCTTGAAAACTTTGTAGGGGTTTAGGTTCTTTTACCCCCCCTTTGGCGTTCATTGGTACTCTCAGGAAGCACCCACCCACATTCTTTCACCAATACATTTCTCAGCTCAAAAATCCAGAGTTTTTGTCTGTCACTTTCTTGAGCTGGGCTTAAGCAGTCCGTGAAATAATTCATGACACAAATAGCTCTCCTGCAGTGCAAGAACAAAAAAAAATAAACAAGAAAGGATGTAGGTCAAAGGCAAACGTGAAGATTAGTTAAAATGCGACAGATTCTTTTGAACTGGTGTCCGATTCTTCCATCCCCAACCTTCAAGGATTAAATTATAAGCAAGACATTTACATCTTAAATTAAAACCCATTACATGATGGGTCAGACAGCTTTTAACAATACACAAAGTTCAGAGGAAGGTAGGCAGGAGGAGTTAAGCCTGGTCAAGCAGAGTTCACATGTTAGCCAACACAATGACTGTCGGAGATAAATCTGAGCACATCATCACACATCACAAGGTCTTCACTTGCCCGGTGCTTCAAGTCAGGTTGGCTAGCGCTGGGAAAGCAGATCTCTCTCACAAAGGCCAAGACAAATTGCTTGTGTGCAGTGGGTAGGTAAATCTCCAGCACAGGGAAAGGCCTGGGGGAAGGCCGTCACAGGGGCAAAAGCAGCAAAAGCGTGACAGTCAATGAAATATGGCAGTGGCACTGGCAGTTTGGCCCCCCTACAACCTCACCCCATTGGGTGGTACACGATAGGAGGCAAGCGAATGCCATCGGCCTTAATCCCCTACTGATTATGTGCCAGTCGGGTGAAAGCACTTGAGAACAACATAGGCTCTCCAACGTAATAACGGTGAGGGACTGTCAATTCTAAATCACTAACTTACAGATGGGTTGCTCACAGAGTTGAACAAAAGTTACCTAGATGAGCACAAATGGTACATTCATTCAGAGTGCAAGTAAGAAAGCTCGACGGATATTACCTATATGATCGCATGTTCCCCAGGAGGGTAAAATGGCTTGGATCACACAATATTGATTTTGCTCCAAGCAGCTCCACTTAACTGGGCAGTCATTTGATTCCTCACACTAGTTTACGTGGTGTTTTCACACATATAGTTAATGATGGTCAGGTAGAGCTGTGCTTGCAGCATGAACAAATCTCCCCACAGACTGGTGGAAGGAAAAAAAAATAAAAAGATTTTAAACAGTCCTCCTCAGCAGAGACTTCCCTTGAGGGCAGATTACACACCAGTGAGAAAAGCACCTGTAAAAAAGTAATATGACCTATGGAGCAAAGATGACAAACAAATAAATCACAAGCACACAAAATGGCCCAGGTCATTTTAGAAAGTGACCACCCCAAAAAAAGAAACACAGATGTTCAAATTAAGCACAGTAGGCACAACGGCACGAAAGCAATTCTGGCACAAGTTACAGTCACAATGTTCACAGAAAAAAATAAAAATAAAAATAATAGTAAGGATGCGCCAAACTATACACTTGGAAAATCTAAACCGTGAAACTTGAAAGATTTGAATGAAGTAGTAAAATTCACAATAGGTTTTTAGAGTGACTTTACATTTAGATATAGATGGCTGCATTAATAAACCGAAGACTGCAATCTTACATAGAATTGCAAAAAAGTTTAACATTTTAACTTGACATGAGGTCCTTAATAGATCTAACACCGTGAGATTCTGAAATAAGTCACGTAATGCAAAGATTCCAACTACAACAGACCAACAATTACACATAATAACAGGAATAATTTTTCACAGCAGGTGATCTGACATCTAGCAATAATTGTCTTGAAATTTACTGAAAGGAGCGAATGTGTTACAAAAGCAGTGCTGCATCATTTTAAAGGGGATGATTTCAGAAAATGTCTTTACAATGTCTCGAATTCTAAGTCTGTGAGCAAACAAACATTTTGACTAATGAAAAAATGTTTATTATAAATTAGAATTAGAAATATAAAAACAAACACATGCTATTAAAAATATTAAATACAAACAAATGTAAAAATTAAATAAAATTACATTCAAAATTACAAAAAGTTAAATCTGGAATCAAAAGCATCCATTTCCATTCAAAAAAAAAAAATAAATAAAAAAATAAAGGGTTCTGATTTGCTAATATGTATCCCTTTCGCATGTTTAGCCAGTAAGCTTTATAGACTGTCATCCAACATGTCAGACTTCATTTTATTAAAAAAAGGAACTTCCATTCCACTACATTCAGCAAACGCACATGAATAAAAATTAACCAAAGGATAGAGGAGTGGATAAAAATGCAGATAACAGCTACATGTTTAGTGAAATCTCCTGTCGGGCTGTGCAGTGTGAATGTGCTATTAAGTCTAGCATTCAGACTCTGTCCCCAGCACCACAGATCGACAGGAGTATAAAAGGTCTCTGTGACGTTGGTTTGCTTGTGACGCGTTTCGTGTTAAAAAACCTAAGCAAGCGAAAAGTAGAGAGAATGAAAGGAAAAATCTGACTGCAAGTCATCATTTATCAAATTAAGTATAAGCTTCCTGCTCCAAATGACCTAATGTGTGTATTAATGTACTACTACAGAGAAATCACACAGCTTTATCACAAACAAACACACATATGTATATATATGTATATGTGTGTGTGTGTGTGTGTGTGTGTGTGTGTGTGTGTGTGTGGGTATGTATGTATGTATGTATGTATGTATGTATGTATATGTACATATATGTACTATGCATGAATATAGAACCTGACCAGACAGGAAGCAGACGAGGAGACTTAAAGTAATTGTTAATTTCGGCTGTGAACTGCCGCAACACGTTGCAGTTATCAATATTCTGACTGTGACGAACCAGAGGAAAAAAAGGGAGGGGGAGGGTGCGTTGAATCAAACGCCAAAGCACTGTGCAAGTGTGCAAGGCGGAAAGTGAGCGAGCCAGGGAACAAACCAAAGCGCGCATGAGAGAGAGCGAGAGAGAGAAAGAGAGGGAGAAACTGCACTGATGATCGACGCCAGCCTGCCACCACTCTGTAGCAGTGAGTGGCTGCAACAAAAGCACAGAATAACATCTCAGCTCCTCTCCTCTGCTTTTCCCCTCACTGCATCTCCTTTTCCTCGGTGCCGAGAACTCCACACAACACAGCAGAGCCACACGGAACTGCCGTCGCAAGTGAAGCCTCTGCCTGACATCAACAAGTTAGGGATGAAGGACCTCGAGCAATGAAAGAGGAATGCGTGATCTTCAATTAACCAATTGAGCTGACATCATTGCGGTGGAAAAGGAAAGAGACAGCTAAGGGACGGAGGAATCTGCTCAGCGGTGCTGCTTTGGATGCAAATCATCAACTTCGAATTTAAGGATTCTTGGAAGGCAAATAATGCTGGTCTTTTCTTAATCTGGGAATTGAATAGCAGGACTGACAAAGGGACAGACTGTAAAAGAAGAGGAAAAAAACAGCATCCCAGGACATGGAATTCCTAAATTTGGTTCAACTGGGGGGGCTCAGCACTTCTTTATTTCTGAAGAGCTTGATTCCTTTTGTATATACCCAAAAGGTTTTTTTCCCTTTGGATTTCTCTTCCATCTGGCTGCTCCAAAAGTCTGCGGAAAAAGACAGTTGAATGCAGCCTCCGATGTACACAAAAGAATGGGTAAGTTAGCCCTTTTATTCACAGAGTCTGGACTTGAATAGGCAATGTAGTGAATAGGAGGGGGACAGTGGCTGGCAGGGTCTCTAGAAACATCTATATATTTAAAAGCTGCTTTTTTTTTTTAAGACTTGTAATATTTGACTAGCAGTAATTTGCAGCAGGAAAGGGGGGAATAGATGACGACCTACAAGCCACTTAAATAATGACAGAATTTGTTTTTGTTTTTTTGTTTTTTTACACGCAAATTGGGATGAAGGAAAAACAAAAAAAAACAAAAAGAGACATCTCAGGGAAGAAAAATTAAATGAAACCTGTGAATAAAATACTAATTCTGCAGTACAAACATATGGATGAATAATTTATGCATTAAAATGACTTCAGTAAACATAACTATCAGTGCAAGTCATTGAACATTCCCCTTAAAAATTGTTTAATATTCTTGGATCAACTAGCAGATTGCTTTGACTATGTTAACAAATACAGATAGAGTGCGCATGATAATGAAAAAAAAAATGTTTCTGTGTACTGCAGAGATTAGATTTCCCACCCCCCGGTTTATTTTCTTATCTTTAAACCCACCCAGGTTTCCATTCAAGGTGGCCATTGGTGGGACAAGCACCAGCGGCACTTTGTGTGATCAGCATGCTACTGTGCCTCCCTCCTGTGTCATGCACAACCTGCCCCCAGAAATGCCGATGTGAAGACCTGCAGTTTTACTGCGACACGCAGGGGCTCCTGGCGCCCCCAGACGGTGTGGATAAAGGGGCCCTTGGACTTTCGCTCAGACACAACAGCATCAGCGAGCTCAGCTCAGACCAGTTCTTTGGCTTCACCCAGCTCACATGGCTTCACCTGGACCACAACCAAATAACCACCGTGCATGAGGATGCCTTCCAGGGGCTGTACAAGCTCAAGGACCTTAACCTGAGCTCAAACCGCATCACCAAGCTGCCAAACACAACCTTCATCCACCTCATCAACCTGCAGATCTTGGATCTCTCCTTCAACCAGATGACAGCTCTGGAGCCTGAGCTCTTTCATGGGCTCCGGAAGCTCCAGATCCTACACCTGCGGTCAAACTCGCTGCGCACGACGCCCGTGCGGGCCTTCTGGGACTGCCGGAGCCTGGAATACCTTGGCCTGAGCAACAACCGGCTCCGTAGCCTGGCCCGGAACGGCTTCGCTGGGTTAATTAAGCTGCGGGAGCTCCATTTGGAACACAATCACTTGACCAAGATTAACTTGGCGCACTTTCCTCGTCTGGTTGCCCTCCAGTTCCTTCATCTTCAGTGGAACAAGATCAACAATTTAACATGCACCATGGAATGGAAATGGACAACTCTGGAGAAACTGGATCTCACTGGGAATGAGATACGTTTACTCACCCCCGATGTGTTTGAGACTTTGCCCAACCTCAAGATCTTGCTGCTGGATAACAACAAACTGACCAGCCTCGACAGCCAAACCATGGATATGTGGAAGTCCCTAAATGCGATTGGGCTGTCGAGCAACCTATGGGAATGTACCAAACGGATCTGCAATTTGGCCACTTGGCTGAGCACCTTTAAGGGTCGATGGGAGCATTCTATCCTCTGCCACAGTCCTGAGTACGCACAGGGCGAGGAAATACTGGATGCCGTTTACGGATTCCAACTTTGCCAAAATTTCTCGGCCCCGGTCGTACTGACCAGTACCAGCACGGAGGCCATGCTCCCCGAGATCACAAGCTCCCTGTTCGGAAATATGCAGACCCCTACGCAAGACTTCTATGCAGAGGATTTTGGGAGCTTTACGATTGTCACCACTACTACCACCACAACCCAACCCCCACGCACTGCCCTCGCTACTACCATGACGGTGGAGGGGGCAGACGTTACAGAGGACTACTCTGCGATGGACAACACAGTGCTGACCCAGAGAGTCATCATTGGCACCATGGCTCTGTTGTTTTCCTTCTTTCTCATCATTTTTGTAGTGTACATATCACGAAAATGCTGCCCTCCCACTCTGAGGCGGATCCGCCATTGCTCGGCCATTCAGAACCGGCGACAGATGAGGACCCAGCAGAGGCAGCCAATGGCGGACCTGGCCACACAGGTGCCCTATAACGAGTACGAGCCCAGTCACGAGGAGGGTGCACTTGTGATCATCAATGGCTATGGGCAGTGCAAATGTCAGCAACTGCCTTACAAAGAGTGTGAAGTATAAACTATTTATTCCTGCAGTTTCTGGGTTTTACCATTTGTCCATTTCAAAAGATACAGGGTTTGCTTTTGGACTTTTTTCCCCTTTTCAGTTTGTATGAAGGAGTATTTCTTTGAAAATGTTAGCTTTGGAAATCTATGAAAGCTTGACATGACTGGGATGAATTTGAAAAGAGGAAATATAGAAAAATCCACAAGTTTATTTTTGTAATACAAATGCAAAGGTTCATATCTAGCTGGGGCAATCAATCTCAGCAGAGGAAGGTCGGATGTGTCACCGCATCACCAGTTTGTGTACTATGTATTGTGCAGCACAGAGGAGATGAGAAGTCTATAGCCAAACCGCCTGGAATCCTGTGCTCCAGAAAAGTTTATAAAATGACATATCTTCTGATAAATGGTGATATTTTATTTCATGGAGAAATAGTGTTACATATGCTGAACAGTGCAAATTTAAAAGAATTTAAAAAAAAATAAAATAAAAAAAGACTTTTGGTGCACGTTAGCAACACTATAGATCTCACTCACATATTCACTTTTGGGGAGAGGAAACCAAAAAATAAAAACAGTCATCAGATGGACACTAAGCATATTTTTTAAACTCACATTTTCTAAATTGAAAACAAGTACGTTTACAAATTGAGCCACATACTGAAATTTAGTTTGGAAAAGGGAATTCAACCCACTCAACATTATTTGGCTTCCTCATGTGGCAGAAATGATCGTTACACTTTGATCAAGTCCTAAATCTGAACTAATGAGAACACTTAACTGCCTTCCCGTTTCTGCATTTGGTTAAATTCAATAAACTCTGTCCGCTTCCTTGAAATCTTAAAGCCTAGCACTTTGTGTGAAAAGGTTAATGTCCAATATGGCTCTGCACTGGTTCTAACAAAATGTCCGAACAAGCTCCCTATTTTACGACTTCAGTAGGGATTTACTAAATGTTAAACAGAGTCAATTGCTCAATTATCATTGTGCATATATTCTTACATAAGATGGCTCCAAACACTGACATCCTCACTGTGATAGAACAATGCTGCTTAGATCACTGCATCATTAATTAATGGTAGAGACCATCAAAGGATGCTAGACGATGAAGCAAACACCAGCGAGAACAACTTCCTAGGGAGAGGGGAAGAGCTAGAAAAAGAAGGCATACAGAGGACACTGACAATTTGCCTCCTAAAAATACATGCGTCCGCTTGCCGTCGCACTGTTCGAATGCAGCAAAGAGCATAACCATACCTGACAGCTTCAACATTGAGTCAATTAAGCCCGGGGAAAATGAATCTAATATTCTGTCACCCAAAACCTCTGCCCTGCAAGGTTCAGCTGCCTTAGCCAGTACTTAAAAATTAAAAAAGAAAAAAAAAAAAAAGTTATCATTTCATAGGCTTGCTCCTTTCAGCCCATAAAGACAAAAATGGCCTTTTTTCGTCTGTGCAAGAAATATCTAGAGGTTCATACCAAGGACACTAAAGAAACAGAAACGTAGAAAAAAGCTGAAGTAAAGCATAGCGCAGCTCTCAGGAGAGCATGCAGAAGACGGCGGGAGGTTGGGTCAGGAGACATTTGTATGCAGCACTGAAAGGACAGACATTAGCATCAAACTAAAGAAGCCGCTGCTGCAGTAGCTCTTTGTGTTGCAATCAGGAGCTGGGGGCAGGGATGCACAAGGGGGTACAGGGAACACAAACACTGGTTAGCATCTAATTGAAGTCAATGAGCATCTTAGGAGCGACCGAGTGAGGCTAAATCAGGGTACAGAAACCATTAACTGCATGAAAAAACGTTGACTGACAAACCCTGAGAAAGAGCTGGAAAGCTCTGAACACCACCCTGGTTATGCTGCAGTAAGCTTAACCATTGCTTAAAAAAAAAAAAAATAAAAATAAAAAAAAAATCATATCCAGACAGGGGTTTTCGGTGAAAAGCTCAAAATTTGAGAAACTGGCATCTACATCAAAGCCCATTTTTTTGGTCACCTTCCTAATAGTAAAAAAAAAAAGTTTGTTTTCAACATATGCTGAAATTAGGCATGCCTGAAGAGATTGATTAAAACTGTCCTCTAGAGGGTGCTGTGAAAAATGGCTGGTAAAATTCTTTCACAAACTCCAACCCTGTAAAAAACAATTTTATGTTGGTAACAACAAACAGAAAGGGAATGTAGGTATGTGTAGCTGATCTTTTCTGTGCAGCCAGAGGTGTAGCTGGGAAATACCATTCCAAAAAGCATTTTTCAAATGCTGTTGGACTAAACGAGGAAAAACTACAGTTAACATTTTTCTGAGCCAAGAACCTTTACCAACAGTATTGCTTTGCTTTAAATTTGAAAAGCTGACCTTTGCTTTCTACGTTCCTCAAAAACACCTTGCATGTTTAAAGAAAACATGAACACCAAAACAAAAAAAAACAGAAAAAAGAAATGAAAAAAGAAAAAAACAACAAGTCTCACATCCTGATCTGATAGTTTAGGCATATACGGTGGGAAAGAACAACTTTCTAATGAAATACTGATAAACACTGTAATCTGTTTAAACTATCAGCTTATAAGCAAATCAAAAAAACCACTGAACATGAATCCATTTGCACTCCTGTAAACTGTTTTTTGGGGGGAATGTTATCTTGCCATACGCTGAAGTCCTGCTGCTCACTCTGGCCAAAAAGCCCCTTTCAAATCACACCCAAAAACTTCTTTGTGCAGAAATGAATGCTTCTAAGCCTCCTCTCCCCAAAACCCCGCTTTTTCCTTTTGTATTGTAAAATGTACTATTTCATATCTGTATAGTGGGTAAAGATGTGGCCAACTGAAAAGATCTTTTTTTTCCTTAAGACGTATATTTTTAAATAAAAATGTTACAATTTATAAACGTTTTGGTCTAATATGCTCTTTAGGTACCAAGGTCTTACTTTCCTGTATGCTTGCCTTCCTTTTATATATCTTCTACACAAAGGATTGTAGAAACTCTATCATGTATCAAACGTGCTGAATACAGAGATGGCTGAAAGGCCTTTAAGGATGGTGCACTCAGGGTATTTGGTATGGGCTTCAGGCAAGGTGCCCTTCTGAAGTAAATGGCTTCCGATATCATTAACATTATCATAACCCGGCACTCACCTGCCCTCCTAAACCGAGATAACAACCTGCCTGAATGACTGACATCAAAAGCAACAGAATAGTGTTCAAATCAGCTTAAAAGGTGCTATTATAAACAAAAAATTATTGATGTTTGTTGGATATATATATATATATATATATATATATATATATATATATATACACCACAAACATCAATAATTTTTT
>JAUMHE010000016.1:1884752-1895652 GCA_032359235.1 Enteromius mattozi
CTAATAACTCATCTAAATTTTGGATGTCCCAAGTACATTTTCAGCAAATGTTTATCTTTGGGTAAACCATCATTAACCAACTTTTTATATATTTGTAACCTCACACACAAGCTATATTCAAACTAAACCTTTTACTCTCACTCACCTATAACAGCCAATAATGCAGTCAATGCGGTCTTTCCTGAGGGGCCTGTGCCGCAGGAAGCCCCTGGAGCCAGAGGGAGAGGTGTCCACCTTTCGTCGCTGTCTTACAACATTAGATCTTGTGGCTTTGGGAGTGGGCAGCACCTTAGGGGCCGGTGTTTATGTGCTCTCTGGAGAGGTGGCCCGGACCCTGGCTGGACCAAGTATTATCATCTCCTTCTTCATTGCTGCTTTAGCTTCTGTCTTTGCTGGGCTCTGCTATGCTGAATTTGGAGCAAGGGTTCCTAAGACTGGCTCTGCCTATCTGTACAGCTATGTGACTGTAGGAGAAGTGTGGGCCTTCACCACAGGATGGAATTTACTACTGTCTTATGTCATCGGTAAATAGAAATTAAAGGCTTGTAAAAGTGCAGATAGATAGATAGTGTCAAAGGTCAAATACTAACAGAGCTTTCTCTTGGTTTAGGCACATCAAGTGTGGCCAGGGCATGGAGTGGTACATTCGATGATCTTATAGGAAATGTGATGGCTAATTATTTTAGCAAATATGCAGCCATGAAACTGCCTGGACTAGCAGCTTACCCAGACTTTTTTGCAGCTGGTCTTATAATGATTCTCTCTGGTATCTGACTATCATACACTGTCTAGTTCATTATTTGCCATCTATGGCAAAGGCTTAGACATTACTTACTGTATTTTTCTCACAGGTCTTCTTGCATATGGCGTGAAAGAATCAACCACAGTCAACAAGATATTTACAAGTGTTAATATACTGGTGTTGGTATTTGTCGTCATCGCTGGCTTCATCAAGGGAAATCTACAGAACTGGTTTATCACTGAAGACATCATCCTGAATGCAACAGCAAAGCACGAGTGAGTACATTTGCATTTATTATTTATTGGAATCGTCAGTGTACTGTAGTAATATTCAGTGTAATATTTTTGGTTTGCAAACATTAAAATCATCTGTGTATGTTCAGTATAGAATACTGATTGATGCAGTATATAGGACATATACTGCACATTTTTATAGAATGTACAAACTATCGCATTTGGAAAAATAAAATCAGTTGCATTTTTTTTTTTAAACTTATAAAGAATAGATACAAATTCCAAATCTGCATACCAAATAGCATACTACTTTTGCTATTATGGCAAAAAAATTAGTATGTTAGCATGCTATTCCAAATTCAGTCATATCCTCGGTTCTTTTCTGTTAGGTTTTCTTTAAGAAACCTAACATCCGCCATCAACATCACCACTCAGTATGGAGCAGGTGGCTTTTTTCCATTTGGATTTGAAGGAACACTTGCGGGAGCAGCTACATGTTTCTATGCATTTGTTGGCTTTGATTGTATTGCAACTACAGGTAAATCTGAAAACATAATTAAAAAATATATATATTTGTTTTGGTTTTGGATGCATTTATTTCCATAAAAATCAGAAAAGAATAGTATTGTTATGAAAAAATAAAATAACCGTTTTCTATTTGTATAACTGTAATCAGTCTTCAGTGTCGCATGATTCTTTAGAAATCATTCTAATATGCTGATTTGCTGCTCAGTTATTTTATTCTTGCTGATCCCGGATTTTTAAAAGTTAGTGCATGTTAACATTAGTGGTCATGCTTTTAAACTGCATGTTTTTGTAGGCGAGGAGGTAAAGAATCCTCAGAAGTCTATACCTGTGGGTATCGTGGCGTCTCTGCTCATCTGTTTCCTGGCTTACTTTGGCGTTTCGGCTGCTCTTACTTTGATGATGCCATACTACAAACTCAACATTCAGAGTCCTTTGCCTGTAGCCTTCACTTACATTGGCTGGGCTGCTGCAAAGTATGTTGTAGCAGTCGGGTCCCTGTGTGCTCTGTCAACAAGGTAAAGAAGTCACAGATTGAGATTTGAATCTCTGTTATGCATTAGATCACTTATAGACATATAATTTCATCTGCAGCCTCTTGGGGTCCATGTTCCCAATGCCCCGTGTCTTGTTTGCCATGGCCAGAGATGGACTCATGTTCAAATCACTGTATAAAGTCAGCTTACAGCAGAGTCCAGTGGTGGCCACACTATCCTCTGGGACTGTGGCGGGTAAGTGTACAAAAAAAATGAACTACAAATCGTATCAATTAATTTGGGCCTCTTTTTCATCTCTTACACAGACTAAGCCAAATCATAAGACTAGGGATTATTTCTCTCTTTAAGATGAACAGTAAATAGCAGCTTTTGAGCAAAATACAAAAGCCCTAGAAATCATGTGCTCTGCTTTATTCCAGCAATAATGGCTTTTTTATTTGACCTGAAGGCATTGGTTGATATGATGTCGATTGGAACCCTGTTCTCCTACACGCTTGTGGCTATTTGTATTCTCATACTAAGGTTGTATTCCCAGCACCAAACTTCTCTTCTAACACCATGATGCAAATCTTTGAAGCTAAAAGTGGTTTCTTTCAAGGTATCAAGAGACTGCTTCAGAGGGAAATGATTTGCGCACACCCACAACTTCGACGTTTGGGTTTTTAAAACCCCCTTCGTATCCTACCAATGAAACTTCAAACACTGTTACAACCTGCACAGTTTTTCTCGGTATGCAGAAAACCTCAATAAATTCCTTAGTAAATCCACAGAAGTACCAAAAAATATGACCACTTGGACCATTATCAAATTTCTTTCATATATTTGATTTTGCAGTTGTGTTGGTGCTTATTCTGTCACTGCTGGTGAGCAAAGCTATCAGATCTTTGTTGTTTCTGGAGATCTGGAGTGTTGTGAGTGTAACTGTGATCCTGGTCGTAATGTTACTCACGGTTTTTATTATCTGGAGACAACCACAGAACCCAACCAAAGCCTCCTTCATGGTAAGCACAATGCTTTTACCAAAATAACATAAAAAATATATATATAATAGCACCTAATATTATTAATTAATTAAATAAAATTATTTAGAGCTCATATTTTCTGTAACCACAGGTACCGTTCTTGCCTTTACTCCCTGTGGCGAGTATGTTGATCAACATTTACTTGATGGTTCAGCTGGGAGGAGACACCTGGATTCGCTATGCTGTGTGGATGGCTGGGGGTATGCAATGAAAAATATGAAATGTTGCTTAAAATCTAACCCATTTTAAATGTGTGTCTTTTTTCTGATCAGGTTTCATCATCTACTTTGGATATGGAGTGAGGAACAGCGTCCAGAGGCAAAGGTTACTAAGCAGTCAGGTCACCATTGAAACCACTGAAACCAAATGATCAAAATGAACTGATGAGCTACAGAAAAATCCTGTGCACCTGTCACATCTGCCAAGTAGATTCAAGTTCAGCAAGAAGCTCTTACAACATCTTTTTTTTTCTTCAGCTTTTATCGTATTTGCAGTGAAACAGTCTCTGTCATTTTATATTTTTTATAATAAATAAGTAATTCTGAATCTTCAAGTTGACCATGCCATTGTTTAATACATTATAAATGTTTTTTTTGCTCAGAATATATTTGATCCAAAAACACAGCAAAAACAGCAATTCTGTGAAATTATATTACAGTTAAAAGTATTTATTTTCTATTTTAACATACTTTGAACTGTAATTTATGTGATGGCAAAGCTGAATTTTCAGCACTTTCAGTATTGACTGATACTACTTTTAACCTTATAAATGTCTACACTGTTACTTTCAATCAATTAAATGCATTATTTCTGAATAAAATATAAAAATTGTCTGATATAAAACATATATCATACTGTCCCAAACATTTTAACAATACTATATGTTGGGAAAAAATGCTTAATTAAAAATAAAAAGGTCCCAAATACTGTAAATGTGCATTAGCTGGACCAAATGGGACAACATGTAAGTATCAAGATTTTAAATAGTTAACCCTTAAAATATTTGAGCTAACTAAAGAGAATCACAGTTCATTGTTTATGTTTATTTATGTAACAAAATGTAAGCTTGCAAAAGAGACATTTTTGGTAAAGTGTAGGACTTTCGTAGCAAATAGCTGCACCTCCGAGCTGCTGAGTGAACTGATGTGCCCTTAAGGGGCTTAATCTTACTTTCAACTGTGAGGGCACAAAAAACAATAGTACCATTCACAAGAACCTACCTGTGTCGCACTAATCAGATCTGAACTATTAAATCAAACAGAAACTCAGAAAACTGGGTCATTCCACAACAAATACCAGGCAGAGTTTATAGGCTGCTGGTATCTTAGTTCAGCAGTTTTAGCTTTATTTTTTTTTATACACCAGTATAACTGAAGTAAATGTAATATAATGTAGAATATACTAATCATGCACAACACTATCATGTACATATCTGTTGATCAATTTCACATGTAGTCTCCATTACAAACTGCCTTGTCACAAATGTTTTCACGGAGCAGACTGATGAGTTTTTACAGCTAAATAAACACTGGCTGCTTTTTCAGTTGGATGGTCAGCTCTCGTCAGACCCTGATTGGTAGAATGAACACAGAAAGGATCTACCAGAGGAATTTAGGGTGCTCATGTGACTTTGGTAAACATTTGACCTCTCATTCGGTTCCTCCTTTCCCGCTACCTTTCTATTTCTCCCTTCTCTGCATGTATTTTAAGGTTTAACAGCGTGAACTAAAGGTTGTTTTTGGTTGCTGTGAATATTCTCCGCCATGAAGTGGAGGGTAGTGCTATTTACTCTTCTTGTTTCTCTTTTGATCATTCAGTTCGGTGAGTATCTTACCTCTTAAGAGACTATATTACAATTCTCAGTAATAGCGTGAAAAACAACATACCTGTACAAAGCAGGTATTAATGCAATGCATGTAAATGGTATCAAAAGTTGCATATTAAATGTTTTTTGTTTTGCATGAAATGGGTTTAGTTTTCAGGGACTACAATAACTGGTAAAATGCACTTTGAATTTAGAACAAAGTGACTGCTGAATAAATGCGTACTAAATGTATATTTTTTGATAAATCTTTAAAAGCATAATAAATATCAGACTCTTTCAGAATGGCTTTAGAATTGTCTTCACATAAAAAACAGGCATGTGCCAAAAGGCTGAACCTGACCAAAAGACAAAAGCTGAGAAAAGACCAAATGGAAAGTCCAAATCTGTTAAGGGATCAGGAAAGACTCCTGCTTCCAAACCTAAAATGAAAACCACCCCTGAGACCCCTAAAGAACAAGGGAGCAAGTTTGTGCTCCAGAAACTGGGGGGCACCCTTACTGTCCAAGCAGGTGATATGTTAGAGCTGAGGTGTAAAGGAAATCCTGTCCAGTGGGCCGTTCCCACATATCTGGAAGAGGACGATGAAGGACGACTCAGGTATGAGCTAAAAGAGTGATAAAATCTGTTATAGCATTAGAATGCATTTAATAATCAATAGTTTTTTGTCTGTATTTTCAGGACAGTTCAGCATGAACGTTATGGTACACTGATTTTGGCAAATTCAACAGTGGCAGATACGGGGGAGTTCACCTGCTATCCTATGTATTGTGAGGATAAAGACTGCAGAAAACAGTATGACAGAGGCGTCAAAGTCTTCATCTTTTTCTCAGGTATATAATGTGATTAAGAGAGTGCAAATTACAGTATTTGTATAGTAGCAAAAATATGACACTTAAATCTAAAATTAAAACTATTAAAAGTTCTGCACTCTGGATGTGTCAACCCTAGTTGGACTCAATTCTAGCAATTAAACACAGAAAAAGACAGACTTTCATGATATAAATTTAGAGATGACAATTGTCTGTTTCCATTTCTCTCTCAGACCCACAGGAGTTGTTTGTGCCTTCTGCTGACTATTACAAGGTCATTCAGCTTCGCGCAAACTGGCCCACTGTCCTGCCCTGTCAGGTGACTTCTCCACATGCAAAGGTGACTTTACACCGGGAATTTCCTCCAATGGAGGTGAAGGTGGATGGACGAGAAATCTCCTTTGATGTCAAGAAGGGTTTCACCATCCACAGACCGAAGCAGCATCATGCTGGATCTCTGCACTGTGTAGCAAGCCTGGGGAACCTTCGCCAGAGCTCAACTACCTACATGCTCATCTATGTCAACTGTGAGCGGTACTTAAGCACGCAACAACATAAATCAGACTGTAGAAATTTCAGAACTTATTTCAGAATGTCTTTACCCTGGCAGATCCAGCCGCTCCTCCGTTTCCTGCGATCCAGGCCTCCTTTGACACTGCAGCAGTGGGACAGAATCTCCAGGTGACATGCACTGTGATAGGAGAGCAGGACGTGCAGGTGGACTTTACCTGGGAATATCCTGGACAAAAGGTTAGATTAGAGATAAGACACGCAACTTATCAGAACATACACACACACAAATTATGTTATATTAAATTATATTTCCATTAGCCTATTTAAAAAAACTTTAATTTTGTATTATCAGATTGGGCGCCCGCAGTATACCCAGGACAGTTTGCAGACAGTGCAGGTAGATGGACATATCCGACAGCGAACTCAGAACATTCTGCTGGTGGACGAGGTCAGAGAGGTTGACCAAGGAACATACACCTGCACAGCTCAAAACCTACAGGGTGCGAGGTCTGCGTCAACCACTGTCAAAGTGCAGTCAGCACAAACCACGCCCAAGCCTAAGAAACCATGAAAGAAATCCTACGAAACCTAGAGCATGCCAGATATGTACATGCTATACTAAATGTCTGAGAAATGATCCTGACAGAACAGTTTTTCCCTTCTAAATAGAGAGGGGCATGCTTATAGATCACATATTATGTGCAGAGTATGTACTATTGTTTCATACGGCAAGAAAGCAAAGACAGAGCACAGACAAAATTAAAATATGACAATCAATCAATGCAACTATACAAACGCTGGTATAAATGGATCATTAAAAAAATGTAAGGAGGGTTATCCATCATTTTACTATTGGCTGTTTACCAAAGTCTCTTTAAGAATACTCCTATAGTCTTTGCTGTTTACACACTTCTAATATTGTGCACTTTTGAATCCTGTATCTACATACTATCTTTTCATACTATACAAATAAAACATAATATTAATAACAGTTTATTTTATTCTTATATATTTATCATTAATAAAACGAAACCCACTGAATCCCAGAACTACCAGCAGAGGGCGACATATTTGCGCTATTGAAAATACAGGAAAGATGTGGAAAAACATAAGCAATGTGTTCATATTACAGCAACTATATTTATAATGTATTAGGAATGGGTTAAAACCTTGGTTTTACGTATGGATTATTGTGATGTTTTTAGCTACAGCTTTTTGGGCTATCATCCTGACGGCACCCATTCATCCCATATAATGCCAAGTGAGAGCGTGTGAACTATTTCTTGTTACAATGTTGCAGTTTTGCTACAGTGGGGCTCTAAAGGGTTAAAAATCCTAAACCCACCACATGATTTCTTTTCACTCATTTACTGTTCCTGAAATGAAACCATTCAGGATGTCTCTGCTCTATCCTCAAAGGACAGGAAGCATGCAGTGTGCACTCAGGTGTGTGTCTGGAGGCCACAGTCATCAGAGAGAGTGTGGAGAGGGGGGTAATGACAGGGTGCTGCCAGTCGTGCTCTGTATAAGGAGGTCTGGGGGCCAGATATGAGTCTGTGTCTAGTTCTATGAATGATTATAACATCAGGATGCGTCAGAGCTTGGGATACACCTCTTTGATCATTCTGTTCTGTTCGCTCCCATCGGAAATACATTATCTGTATAAAAATTTTATAATGCTGATGCAGCTCTTACACAGCACAGCCTCAGGTCTCATTTCCAAATTACATATCCAGATAAACAGCGGAAATGAAAGAGAGTTTATCATGCTATACCTTTTAACTCAACTGTTTGGGGTCAGAAGAATTTTATTTTAAAATGTTTTTCAGCGAAGATTCTTTAAAATGGTTAAGAGTAGTGTTTTCACATAAAAACAGAAATTAGAAAAAATTGTATTCGGGTGTAAATTAATCTTTTTTCCTAGATCATATTTCAGTATTATAATTTCTGAATGATCATGTGACAATAAGACTGAAGTAATTAATTGTATATTAATACATTGACATATATTAAGTGTAATTTTAAATCGTAATGATATTCACAATATTATCGATTACTTCATTCATGAATGTAATCGCCAGGTGTCACTGTAGAGTCGCTGTGATAAATCACTGAACCCGATTAGTTCAAATCTCAGAGAGGGAACCCGAAGCGCAACATTACGTTGTGCAAGACTCCCGACATCAGATCATCTCCACATCTCTCTACAGATCGCAATCGGCGCCGAGGAATATCTCTCTATTGTTTTCTGCTAAGACAACCTAAAAAAATATCTTGCGATATAGACGCCCGTCTCATCTGTATTGTGATTGAGCGCCAGCAATAATGGTGAGTCTGCTGTGACTTTAGCACTTGCTGCAGTGTCTCTATATAGTCACATATAGAATTAAGCCTGATCTCTGTCTCTAAACATAGCTTAACGGTGCACATCATTAAACTTGAGTTAATGTAACTTTATTTTTACTGATCTGAAAATGAGTTTACAGGTGTCTTTTAGTTTGATGAGCGGCAAAATAATAACATACATGCATATGTAAGAACATATTTTATTTATGCCAATATAAAAATATAAAAAACATGTTATATAGTAGTAGGTAGAGCATAGAAAAAGAAAATGTTATAGCCTATATATATATGTATTCTTATTATTCTTATATTCTTATAACAGGAATTTATCATTTATTTTCTCTTCATAGTCATGGAAGCATATTGTTATTATGTCAGTGATTTTATGTGCAGGAAGATTAAAGCACTCTTGTTTGAAAAACAATCACATTGCATTCCTAGCAGGTCAGTTCCATTAAAGTAAGGTCACTAAGAAGTTTTTCTTGCACTTAATAGGTTGCCACAAACCATAAAAAAGTCCATTTGCATAGTTGGAGTGCAGCCTGCCTGTTTCTGTCATCTGCCTTGGTGGTCGCAGAGCGCCCGGACCCCCATCTAACTTACTCTGCACAGTGTGTACATGTATTTGCGGGTGACTGTTGTGAAATATTTGGGTGGGAGTCTTTACTTTAGACTCCTCTGCTCTGCATTTGATGCCCTGATTTAGGGACAAAAGGGAACTGAGTAGCGTTCTTCTCAGCTAGGCAGTAACCTTGGAAACCAGGGGCCAAAACAGGACCCCTGACCTATAGAGTCACAGCCCATTGTGGGAGTGACTCTCAAGTGGAGCTGGTCAGAGGGCGTGAAGCTCCTCCACGGGTCTCACATCTCCTTTCAGCGTCACAGAATGCATTAACGGGGTGTCTAACAACATGAAACTACACTTAGGGTGGCTTTTAGAAAAGGGAGTTGGACGGCTGACAGTGGATTGCTTCATGTGCAATTCACTGAATGTGCTTAGAAACAGAGCAACAAATACAAGCCGCTGGGGTAGGGCTTTTTTTTTTAGGAGCTTCAACTGTTCTGTTGTCACCTTGCAGAAAACGTAGTCTACATGACAGCTGTTGGATGAGACTAGTAGTAGAAGCTCCCATCCAGGCAGAAGATCTGGCTCTGAACTGTCATGCCATTCTTGACCTGCACTGCTCAATATATCCATTGTTAAGTCGCTGTGCTACTATTCTAGACAAGACATAACAACATAAGGTAAAGCAACGGTGTACATTTGAGGTGGAAATATCTGTATGACAATTCAAATACATATTTTACATAAATAATGTTCTTTTGATCTTTCTATTCATCAAGGAACACAGAAAGAAATGTATTTCCGTTTCCACAGCAGCACATCTGTTTTGAACATTGACGATAATGATGTCTCTTGAGCATGTCTTTTGATATTAGAATCATTTTTGATTATTTTTGAGTAACGGTTGCTGAAAAATTTAGCTTTTGCCATCACATGACTAAATTACATTTTATCTTTATTATATTCAATTAAAAAGACTTTGTTAGATAACACTTTAGGGTAGCACTGTAGTATAGGGACCAATTCTCATTATTGCTTATTAGCATGCTTATTATTAACATATTGGCTGTTTATTAGTATTTAGAAAGCACATATTCTGCATGAACATATTCTGCTTACTTAATCATTCCCAATACCTAAACTTAACAACTACCAACTATTAATAAGTAGCAAATTAGGAGTTTATTAAGGCAAAAGTCATAGTTAGTGGTTTATTAATAGTGAAAATTAGTCCTTAAAATAAAGTGACACACTTTAATATAGGGACTAATTCTCAAAAATAACTAGTTGCTTGTTATGATGCATATTACCAGCATATTGGCTTTTTATTTTAGTACTTATGAAGCACATATTTGGCATAACTGTATTATATATCCTTGATCCTACCCAACACCTAAACTTAACAATTACTTAGTATTAATAAGCAGGAAGGAGTTTATCGAGTCAAGAGTCATAGTTGATAGTTAGTTAACAGTGAGAACTGAAGCTTAAAACAAAAAGTGACTATTTGTTACACAAACTTACAGACTCAAGCAGTATTGTATAACAGTAATTTCTGATTTATTAACATCTAAAAGAGACACAAACCAACAGTGACTAACACTAATTTGGCGTAAGCATCAGGAGAGCAGGTGTGCGGCACGGAAGGCATCATTCAGCGTTATCAGAAACTACACCTTTAAAGCTGGCCCCTGCAGGGCTTTGGCTCAGCAACTAAACCGTGCATTAGCATGCAATCACTTCACCTGTTTGTGCTTCTATCCTGTGGCCCTGTAGTTTCTATAGGCCACGTAATACCTGCATTGAGTGCCTGGAAACTTTTT
>JAUMHE010000016.1:1903653-1913837 GCA_032359235.1 Enteromius mattozi
ACCGACTATTGCCTGCCTGACTACCCATTAAAATAGCTGCAAATGGATCCGACTGTCTCTGAGGATTTATCACAATATCTATTTCACTGCCACGTTAATTTAATACAAATAAAAATATTTAAAGTGGACTTATTATGCCTCTTTTTACAAAATGTAATATAAGCCTCAGGTATCCCCAGAATGTGTGTGTGAAATTTCAGCTCAAAATACCTTACAGATCATTTATTATATCATTTTGAAA
Source organism: Enteromius mattozi (assembly GCA_032359235.1). NCBI lineage: Eukaryota > Metazoa > Chordata > Actinopteri > Cypriniformes > Cyprinidae > Enteromius > Enteromius mattozi. The sequence goes on from JAUMHE010000016.1 coordinate 1,903,895, forward strand.
ATGCCTATTTTGAGTGGAATCTCTTTAAATGCAAATGAGCTGCTGCTGTGCCTTTACAGCTCAAACCTCACATACTCTGCATAAAAAATCTGTTTGGTTTTAATTATCATGTATATCGCACTGAAATCGTGTGTTTTAAAGCCATATCAATTTTAAACTTCTGATATATGCATATATTGTAAGCGCACACATCCAAAGCACACACACACAAAAAGAGACTGTTACATGGCATATGAAAATTAAATTAAGTTCACTTTCATATCTTATTGTGCTTAGACTGTCAAATAAACACAAGTTTATGTTAAAAACACACATTAGCTGGGTAAGTAAATATATATATATATATATATATATATACTAAACTTTGTTTAGAAACTAATTTGAGTAGCATTGGTAATTCTTAAAAATCTACAAAAAATCTGGTCGATATATTCCGCTCTTTAGCTCGTTAACTGCTAATGTTAGCACCATTGTTAGCACCAGAGAGAACTTGCAGTGTGCTGAAGGTCTCTGTGGGGCCTCAGGTCATTATTTTGTGATAAGACATTCACTTTTTTTCTTTGCCCTCTCTGTCTGACCCCCAGCTTCTAACCCTGAAGGTGCAAGTTTATGGCGCTTTCCAAACGGCATGACTGAACGGCCCTGTACTCACTAAAGAGAATGTCTCCAGTGTGTGTGCCTGTGAAAAATGAATGGTGCTTCTATGCCAAAATAAGACCTCTAAAGAACGTGATGCAATCCCTATAAAGAGAGCTAGTGTTGAGTTAGGGCCTTTTCAATGAATGAAGTCACCATAATTCGACTTGTCGTATTTCACAGGGAGTCATATTCAGCCAAATGACTGTAGTTTGGTGCTAAGTGCGTGTCGGTTTGGGTCCTACAATTTCTGCTCATGAATCCCAGCAGTTTTACCTCAACAGACCTTTTATTTATGTCTATAATTAGTAAACAATAAAGAGGCTGTTGTTATGTTCCAACAATTAAGTGAGCTGTGTATAGAGGCAGCATTTTAAGGCATCATAAACACTTTTGATGCAAGGACTGCTTCAAAATTCAGGGAAAATAAAAGTTACCTTATACATTTTGGCACAATTCTAAAAAATTAGCACATGTATAATTTGTACATAGTGAGAGAAAAAAAAAGGCTAAATTCTGGTCAGTACAAATAAGATGATGATCGTTTTTATGCTTGATGGATAACAGATGATATTAAATCATTTAAAAACTTAACACAAAAATAAAACATTTTAATGCTACAATTAAATTTGGGTACCCCATTATAAAAAAATACAGTATAAAATAGATAATGAAATAGATAATGGCTAATAATTACTTGTGAATTATATGAAATTAGTTCTAATGTTCTAAAAAGTGAGCATTTAATGACAACAAAGATCAAGCATGCAAAAAACAAGCATGCACAATTAAATGTTCAATATTGACCGACAAATATTTAGAAACAAACAATACCAGCTTATAGTATATGTTGTACGTCCTTAAAATAAACGTTTATTCACATTTCATTCAAAGTATTGATAAATGTTTTCCTATGAGTTGCTGTCTATGAAGCACTTTCTGGTTTGGAGGATAGTTAGTAGGCAATGAGGCAACTTACTACTGTAGGTTTTGGAGCAGTTTGTGTAATGTTTGTGCCCTCGGGGCAAACTGGTCATGTTCATTAATGTGATGATACGCAGAAGGGTTCATGTCTAGGTTTGTCCATGGCTGCCGGCTAAATGATCCTAATCACGACATGGTGCCTATGATGTAACAGAAATCACCGACCAGAGAACGGAGTGAATAAATAGCCCTGTAAGTTGTTTTTTGACTGACGGTACATGAAGCATAGCTGACCGGAAATGCCTCGTGGAATGAAATGTGTCATTTCCTTTGACGGTGTCAGTAGATCAGTCCTCAGATTCACTTAATGGGGCACAAAAATCATTTGTGTAAACCTGTTGTTCTAAATGAAATACTAGTGTACTTCCTACTGCATAGTACACACTATATTGCTTCCTTAAGTATTAATATTGATGCTAATATTAGGCTAACATTTGGATTATTTTCAATATAACACCATTTTCTAATATTTTGATCAAACTGCATTGTGGGATACATTACACAGTATACTCAATAGAGGTGTTTTGTCAAATGTAGTCATGAAGTGTAGTGCAAAAATGGCAAGAGTAGTAGTATGCTATTCCAAACGTCGTCTTCTTGTCTGTGCTGAAACATGGTTGTGCTGGTCTGTGCACAAAAATGTGCAACAAAGCAAGAATGAGGCAGTGTGAATGTTTAGAGCCAAAGAAGGAAGTAAACTTCTGATATTTTTAGAGATATATCAAGTTAGACAGGGAACCATCTTGATGGGAGAGAATGCAAGTCTTAACTTGATTTTTAGAGGTATGTTTGGAATTTGAAGGATCTTTGAGACCTTCTTTAGCTTTATATGCCTTGTGCACTTCTGTATAAAGCTATTTAGCCAATGTATATATGTTTTTAGGCAGACACATATATATATATTACTATTGTAAATATCTAGGTCAATAATAAAAGAAACTTCCTCTCTGACTCTGACTTCCTCTTATTGTAAAAATTATATGACAGGAAACACCCGATTTCTGCTCATAGATGTCATTTGTTACATTCAGAATCACTATATAGTATATATATATATATATATATATATATATATACTGAACAGCCAGAAGGAGAAAATAGCATCAGAAGGAGAAAATGAGAAGTTTCAGGTGCTCTTTAAACAAATGAACTAAACTGAACTGCTGTGAGGTAGACAGGCCTCTAATTAAAGCTTTTTCATGAGGGGGATGTAAATGAGTGTGTGTGTGTGTGTGTGTAAGGGCCAATAGCTCTGCTGTAAATCAAACCTAGTCTCCCGACTCACTCTGGCTGTTCAGTGTCTAAAGCAATTATGGAAAAGACTGGATGCAACATTTTTCCTGTCCTTCAAGATTTGTGGCCACTTTTAAATGGGTTGTGAACCTACCCTCAATTCCTCAGCTCACGTCAGAAAAACTCAGACATGTCTCACACAGTTGCTTCGGCTGTCAATAGATATAACTGAATTAAATACTTTATATACAGATTAACTAACCCGAAAAAACACATAAAGCTCTAAGAATTACACTATAGCATAACCTTCCTATGTTATATAAATAACTGTAAGCTTTGATATCTAATCAAGCTAGACATCAGTTTCCTGGTTTGTCTGTGTGTCAGCGTCACTTTGGTTCACCTGACTGCCTAGAAGGAAGTATTGCTATATGAACATAATTGTGGCAGCCCCAGTGTTCTATACTTATAAGTATAACAGTCAGTGTTTACTCATGTTGTGACACAAAGCATCATCATGCATATAAAACCAGAAATGATCTGAACTCAGCATCTAGTCATAAAATGATTTCCCAACACAACCACTTCCTTTCACACGGAGGGAGAGCAGTCACTTATTACGCTTAAGTTCCCACATTATAATACTTCACTGTCCATCCTGTAAATTATAAACTAAAGTGGCACTCCAAGTCATGTCATATTTATAATTGGCGCTTGCGCAGACGCAGGGTGTGTGCAGTAAGTGTTGTAGTTAGCTGAGTGCAGTGATGGCAGAAAACCGAGGAGAGCTCGGGCCACGTCTCATGCATAAAATCATGAGGTGCCGTTTTGATCTCTCTATGGGTGAAAGCCTAAACTTAAGTGCTGCACTTTTTTGCCTCTTTTCTAACTATTTGCATAATCACTCTGGTAGCGTAAGGCTGAATTTGGTAAATGATCATTTTGTTGATATAGGGAAGAGCCTGGAGGGGATGTTCTGCTTAACTGTGCATTTGTAAGCATAATGTGCTGACATCTGGTGAAGCTGTTAATACATTGCAAAAAATTTTAAATTAAGATTTTAATTGTTTTTTTTTTAAGAAATTTATAAGGAAAACATTATCATTTGTTTTCAGAGAATATATCTTGAGATAAGTATTTTTTTTATCCATTAGCAAGTTATTTTTTCTTGTTTAAAGCACAAATATTAAGTATAAACAAAATTAAATAAGGTTTAGTTGTGGTTTTAAGTTGTATTTTTCATATAATTTGAAAGACATCTTAAGTAATTAAGTGAGTTTTACACTCAAAACTGAACTAAAAAAAGAAGATACATTACTTAAAAGTGGAGTAAATGTACATTGATTTCCAATGTACAACTTTTTTTTCAATGGCAACTTTACTTGGATATACTGTATTTTCCAGCAGATTGGTTTTTACTATTTATACAAACATATCATAAGAAATGTAATTGTCTTTGATCTTTTGGAATACAACAGTATAAACACTATAAACATATCCTGTAACCTCCAGGACAGAGAAATACTTATTTTATTTACTGTACAGTCTTAAAGGCACAGCAGCACAAAATGTACCTAACCTCCAAAAGAGGGTGGAAAACTTCATTAGGGTTCTGGGAAAACAACAACAAAAACTTTAGGAAAAAACTTAACTAGATAATAAAAATATATATATAGCATGACTCCTTTAATACCAGACCCATCATCATGGGGGAAGGTCACACTGAGCAAATGTTTGCTTTGGGTGAGATGCCAGAGGTGAAGATGCACTAGACAAAAGGAAACACTTAGAGATGCTCTCAGCATGACCCAGAGGTGCTGAGTAGTGATCTGGCAAAGTGCTAGAATATTTTAGTCCTTTGTGTTTCTCTGTATTAGCCCCACCACAAGTCACAGTTTGCCTAAGTGTGTTTAAACGAGGTCATTATATTATTTATGACTGTTTCAGAGGGCACTGGCACTTTTTCAGTCTGTTTATTCTTAGTTACAGAAATGTGTCCTACATGCATAAGACAGACAGTATATATTCACACTGGACGTGCCTGTAGATGAGTGCACACACAAGCAGAAAAACTTGAGTGCATTTGTCTTTATGGGTGTTTGAGGCCAGTATGTTTATAGCAATGAGAGAGAAGGTCATTGAGGTGAAATCAATACAGGCTCTTAATGAGGTGCTCTGGAAAGAGAAAACTGATTGAGAATGGGTTAGAGAGAAACAAAGAGTGAGTCACTATCAAACAGATATATTGAAACTGTTCAGAAGCAGGGCAGCAATGAGCAAATAAGTAGATCAACCTCACTTAAATGCAGAGGAAATGTTCACAACATAGTTTTTTTTTTTAGTAGAAAAAGATTAGTGATTACCAGAGGACATTGATTAATGCAGCAGTATTGCAGTGTAAATTAAAAGAGGTTTTTTTTGCGTTCTAAAGGCATCTGCCCTCATTTTCAGGGTATTTGGCTCATGAGACGATTCCCAGCTTGTATCATCTCAGTTATATAACAGACTTGTGAACTTCAGTGTGTACAGTAGTTCTCATTTCTAAAAGGAAAGCAGAAGCTTTTGACCTATTTTCATGTCTCGGTCTTATATGAAATGGTTACACTATATATAAACATGCTTATGAGTAGCTGATATCTGAAGCAGTGACAGCCGTGTCCTGCAATGTGACATTATTAAATAATTAAGGTTTTTTTTTTGTTGTTGTTGTAACACCAGCCAGTAAAAATAAGTTGGATGGTAAGACAAACAGCTTGTTTAAAGATGGATGCAACCAGAGCTTCTTGAAGTATCCGTATGTTCTGCAGAAGAAGGATTCATGTTTCATATTTGATCCTATGAAGTAGTTTTCATTGTTTTTCATTTCTCCTCCTAGAGATCCCAGTGGAGACATTTGATCCTGTAACCAATGGCAACAGTCCAGGCCCTGTCCTTGAACCAGGACCCCAGCAAAAGCATCTGTGCCGGTTATCCAGCGTCCACTTTGGCATCAGGCCGCTGCGTCATGGGAAGTGTAGGCAGCCTAATCGAGAAACCAGACGTGTCGCCAACCAAGAGCAACAGAGCAGTTCCACAAGTGGCAGGACGTCAGAACCACGGCCTACTCAAGAAGGGTTTCAGCCAGAGGGAGCTGCTTAACTACCTGAACATCACCAAGAAGGAAGCAAAGGGCAGCAAACACATCATCTCCGGGACATCCTCTATCAAGAGAGAGCACAGGAGAGAGGAGGACGACGTCTACACTAAGGTCTACCACAGGGATGGAAAGGAGGTCGATTTGGGAAAGAACTCACTTCCCATAGGTGGCAAGTTTGACAAGGTACACAATTGTCAAAGAGTTTTGCTTCCTTCATGTCATGTAAGAATTACAGTAGTTGAGATTTTCCATGTTTGTCAAGCTCAAAATTACAGGTTTGAACCTCTGGCCAATGACAGATGCAGGGAATGTTTGGGAAACCTGGCTTTAAACAGTTATTAGTTTTTATACTGTGTTTAAAGACTTAAGTGGTGCAGAAATTACATACTTCAGCTTCATATATTTTACACAATGTGTATGTGTGTGTGTGTGTGTGGGTTTATGTGGTTTATGAGGACACAAATTTGTATAATGACATAGGTATTACAATATGTAGGTGTTTTATGAGGACATTTTCAGTGTCCCCGTAATTCAAAAGGCTTAAAAAACGTACTAAATGGTGTTTTTTTGAAAATCTAAAAATGCACACAGTTTCCTGTAAGGGGTAGGTTTAGGTGTAGGGTCAGTGTAGGACAATAATACCACATACAGTTTGTACAGCATAAACACCATTACACCTATGGAGAGTCCCCATAAATCACAAAAACCAACACACGTATACACACACACACACACACACACATTTAATATTAATATTTAATATATATAAAATGAAATTACGTCTTTACAATAGTATATAGACTACATAATAGTCCAAGTCCAAGTCCAAGACCACAACCAAACTGCTTTTTTTATTTTATCTCTTTTTATATCATTATAATATTTATTTCTTTTAATTTTATGTAAAAACAGAAAGTAAAAATCTAAAATTAATGCAGTTTTTTGTTGTTGTCAACACTACGTAGAGAAGTTGTTAAAATTGCATCAGAATAATACATTATGTAATAAAAAATAATATTAAATATATTTTATTTATTTTTGTTGTTAATTGATGCATTTTTTAATAAATCAAGAGCTTAACTGGACAAAAAAAAAAGATACATTTTGGCATTATGAGCATAAATTAATATTATTTTAAATAGGGAATTAAATAAAAAGAAACACTGTTCAGTAGTTGTTTACCACTTTGTAGGAATTTATCATAGTTACTGGCTTTTTTGCCTATCAGCATTTGTTTTCAGTAAGTATTTAACACATATCGGAAGAAGCAGGTGTTAAAAACACTTTACAACAACTGGATTAAAACAAGATGAATAGGTTCCTCGTTGTGGTTTCAAAGCCTATCAATGAAATGCAGAAATCGTGACAATGTTTCCAGTCTGGCTCCATAAAAGCAATATTTCTTCTTGAGGCAAGTGTAATTTATTGATAGTTGGGCTACTCCCCACAGTCTCAAATGGAAATAAATCATATAAACTGTTCGGGCCAGCAGCGTGTAGACTAACTGACTAGCCTCTGCTGGCTAAATTTATCTCTGTAATCAAATATGGTCCCCCTCAGGTGACGTTACTGAGCAGGAAATTCAGTGAGACCGAAGAAATATGGAAGTAAAAATGGTCAACATTAAATTACTTTATGTTGTTTGGCATGGCTCCAGTATTTAAGTGTAGATCTATTCTCCTGATGCACATACTGCAATTGGCTTTTTCCTTTCATTTCACAGCCACGATTCAGGCCTTCCGCTTTTAAACCCGTCACCCCGAAAAACTTCAGTTCAATGCAGAACCTCTACCCCTCCAAGTCAGAGGAGGTAGAGGGTGGCTTAACCAACGGCATGCATCCATCCTATGCCAAAGCAGCATCCAAATCGCTGTCCACCTCTTCCTCGTCCTCCTCCCCTTCACGGCCAGGCACGAGTGTCAGCAAAGGTGTGCTAGCAGCAGCCCGGGGCCTCAGCCAGGAAGAAGAGAACACGTCCGACTCGGGGCACAACTCCATGAACAGCCTGCCGCCGTATCGGCCGCCGTTCCGCCCTCACTTGGGACAAATCAGTGCCTCTATGGGTCACATCAACCACATCGGCTCACTAGATCGCACCTTGCTGGGCTCCAAGGGAGCCGCTTCCACGGTCACAGACGTGTCCTGTCAGAGTATGGCTACGCTGAACCGCCTGCAGTGCTACGGAAGCGAGGCCCCGCCACCCTACGAGCTGTCGCACTCTCTGGAGGACGTGGTAAGGGACCTGGAGGACCGTCTGCAGGAAAAAGAGCATGAACTACGTCAGATGAGGAGGAACCTGGATGAGAGCGAAGACGCTATTGCACAGGTCAGCATCTTTAAGATTGTTTTTTGATGTTTTCTTATGTTCAACAGTGCTGCATATCTTTAAATAAAAATGTATAGTAATATTGTGAGATAGCATTACAAAAATAAATATTTCACAAAAATAAATATATGCTTATGATAATAACAACAACAACTGTGCTAGTTTTCATAATATATTGTTTCTATTATACCATATATACTATGTAATTTATGTTTATATTTATTCTTTTTAGTCAGTTTGTCTCACCAGGCCTGCATTTATTTTATTAAAAATACAGTAAAAACAATATATTGTATATTATAGAAATGTTGTGAAAAATAATTACATTTTAAAACAACAGTTTTTTATTTGAATATATTTTAAAATTTATTTCTGCGATGATAAAGCAGAATTTTCAGCATCATAACTCCTGTCTTTAGTGCCACATGGCTCTTCAGAAATATGCTGATTTGTGGCTCAAGAAACATTTATTATTATTATTATTATTATTATTAATGTAGAGAATGTTTTTGTGGAAACCATAATACATTTTTCCAGGATTCTTCAATGAATACAATGTTCAAAAGAGCAGCATTTATTTATAGCTATTTAATTATATATATATTTAACGTTTAAAGAATATATATTTTTTTTTACTTTCGATTAATTTAATGATTCTTTGCTGAATAAAAGTATTAATTAAAAAAAACTAAACAATAAAACAACACATTTAAATAATTTTAAACATTACATTATACATTATAAACCATTAGCAAATACTACAACTAAAAAATGAAGTAAATACACTTTTGAAATCGAATATACAGCATTACATTACTATTATTACAAAATAAAAACTACATTAAAACTCAAAATTCCTGCTGTAGGTTTTTGAAGAGAAGCAGCGGCTTTGGGAAAAGGAAGTGACAGAGCTGAAACACCTGTACAATGCCAAACTGCGCCAAGTATCCCAGCAGTCCCAGCGTTCACAACGAAACCTGCAGCTGCAGCTATATAAGGCACAGCAGGAACGCAGCCGGCTGCAGGAGGAGCTGGATTCTGTCCGGCTGGAGTGCCAGACCCTGAGAAGTCAAAGCCCAGCGGCACAAAGCCAGAGCATTAATCCCCAGCTGGAAGAGACCCAATGGGAGGTATGCATTAAGTCAGAGTGCTCTGGGGATTTCAGAAAAGTTTGGAAGAAATAAAAGAATACATAGATTTTAGTTGCAAGACAAACTTAACATGTACATTAGTTTGTTCACAGTTAACATAAACCTAAATGAGATAATTAAGTCTGACTTTTCACATTGTCATTTTAAAAAATAATCAGAGCCACTTCTTCAAACAGTTTTGTCACTATTCCATATATATGTTGCCATAGCATTGACTTGAAGACAGAAAATAGACAAAGACAAAAAAAAGTATTAAAAAGTATATGTCATTGTACAGAGAGAGTTTTCTTCGAGTTTCTATGGAAATCTTGCCACAGGAATTGTTTCAAAGTTCAAACCACATTTAATTGTTTACTAACTACAAAAAACAGATAAAAATATGTATATATTTTATAGAAGCAGATGGAAGTGAATTAAAACATTGTACAGTATATATATATATAGATATATATATATAATGTTGACAGTTAAATGCAA
>JAUMHE010000016.1:1932678-1993242 GCA_032359235.1 Enteromius mattozi
TTTTTAAAAAAAAAAAAAAAAAAAAAAAAAAAAAATATATATATATATATATATATATATATATATATATATATATATACTGTACTGTACTGTAGCAAATGCAAAAAATTGAACATATAAAAACAGACGTTATGATTTTACGTCTTGACTTTTTGATTGAACAGCGCAGTTGCAGTGCAATGACTGAACGTTTGTACTTTTTAACGAAGCAGCTACTTACCCAGATGAAGAGCAGACAGCATGGACACTGCTGCGAGGAAGACTGGCAGATCCGAAGTCATATTTGCCGTGATAATGTCTGATATAACTACTTTTTTAATACAAATTTGCAACAACAAAAAGTCTGAAATAAGGTCAGAGTGTCCGCCTATATCGCAGATTACCTCGTGTTTTGGAGATCAGGAAGAACCAGTCTAAAGTTTACACAGGGTGACGTCACTTATGCATCGGTTCACATCATTGTTCGAGTCAAATAACAGGGAATAACAGCTTGAATGACAGCTATGTCTCGTGTGTTTTTAGATATTGATCCAATAATATTTAGATTCAACTATAATTACAAATGTAACATTTCAAGCAGTAACGTTAGTTCCTTTTTTAAGAACATAACGATTCGTTTGATTCAGTTCGCGACCTGTCAGATTCAAATCAGGAATTTTTGATTATTTATTTATTTATAATAACATATTTAATTCATAAACAACGAACTTTTTTCACAACAAAAAGCAGATTAATTATCCATTTTTTTTCTCGGGTTCCCGATTGTAGTTTTGATTAAGACAAGCGAATCAGTGAATCGTTTTTAACTAGTTGACAGAAGCGAGTTGTCCGAAAGAACCGATTCGCTAAAATGATTCGGACTTTCCAGCGCCGGAGCACAGCGCTCTTGTGCAGCTGGAAATCTGTGCTGTGCTTTCGGCGCTGATGATGTCAGACACTGTGCGCCGCGAACTGTCAGCTCTGCGCTGCTGAAGCTTCCGCGACAGGCGTATAGAAGCAGACTATTATACCTCTAATAAACAACAGAGGAAGCGCAATCATGGACAGCGATGATGACAACATGGAAGAAGTGGTGGAAGGTAGGACATGCGTATTTACACACGTTGCGTGAATTTGTTTTCGTCGTCTTCTCGGCTGTCAGCCTGAACTTTTATGCAATCTCATTCCGCCGAGGATTAGCCTACCGACAGCTTTCCTCCGTGCACAAGCTGTCAAGCAACCGAGGCCCGTAAGCTTGGGACTTTTTAAATCCTCCGGTTGACAGCGAGTGTTTTTTCGGCTTTTACAGTTTTATCTGAAGTCCCATGAACTGAGATACAGTAGTATAAACGGAAAGAGTAAACGTATTTCTCTTAAATGCCTTTCATTTTATTACATTCTCTGTCACTTAGGCCTGTAATCTTTTTTAGAAGTCTGTAAATGTCCTATATATAAGCTAGATTCGTGTTTGGATGAACATGATAGTGTTGTTAAAGCCACGTGGTTGAAAAGTGGTGAGTTGACACAAAAGTTGCAAGTTCAGCTTTAAAGCTTGATCCAAAACTGCAGCTGCATGTAGTTCTCAGCTCTGGAGTATCACCAGCAAACCCAGCACTTAGTGTCCCTTAATTAGCTGACTGTTACTAATCCATTAATAACCTAGTCTATTAAAATTTGTGTCAGTCTATTACTTGGCTTATCTCTGAATACAATCTCATGACTTTTTAGGACCACTGGATGAGGATGACCAACCTCATGGGTTTTGCACTGTGACTTACTCCTCCAGCGACAGATTTGAGGGACACTTTGTTCACGGAGAGAAAAATGGAAAAGGAAAGTTCTTTTTTTTCGATGGCAGGTATGAATCTTTATGTTGGCACCACTGATATATTATTGATTTCTAGCATATGATTTAATAATGGTATATTACTCACTGTTGATCAGACTCTCAGGTGTCATTATTTAACTAATGACAACTCTCAAAATAGTTTTATTGTTTTATTCATAAGGATGTATTGTGAGGACTGGTCTTGGTGGTCTAGATTTAATGTGCTGCTGCGGACATTAGGAAAAGATTACTGTTGAAACATGCTCTGAATTACAGGGATTAGGATAAATGCTTTTGCCAGGTTAAAAAAAAACAAACTTCCAATGGCACACAGATTATTTGGAGATGTAAATAAATAAGGTATGTAGATAGACAAGTTGTAGACAGGAAAGTGGCAGCTGATTAGTACAATGGTTGTGCTGCCATTTCGCTAATCAGCTGCTCAGAAGAATTTTATGATTGAACTATATTCACTATATTCGTCATTCAAATGCGCACGCAGACACATGTATCAGCAATAACGGACTCCAAAAAAATCACATTTTTTGCCCCTTTTACAGTACGCTGGAGGGTTTCTATGTGGATGATGCCTTGCAGGGCCAGGGTATTTATACTTACGAGGATGGGGGAGCATTACATGGGACTTATGTAGAAGGCGAGCTCAACGGACATGCTCAAGAGTTCAATCCAGAAGGTCAACTGGTCTTCAGGGGCCAGTACAAGGACAACATTCGTTATGGCATGTGCTGGGTCTACTACCCGGTATGTTGTGCCAACATCAAGCACTTTAAATCACAAATTAAACTCCTATCGACAGCATTATAATGTATTGAACTGGTATCAGTCTTTTGAAAAGTTCCAGGTTTATGTGTGTGTTTTCTTTTTTTTCTGCCAACTAAAGGATGGCGCCTGCGTGGTTGGGGAAGTGAATGAAGATGGAGAAATGACAGGAAAGTCAGTGGCTTATGTTTATCCTGATGGGCGTACGGCTCTGCATGGCTCCTTCGTTGATGGAGAACTGATTGAGGCCCGACTTGCCACTCTTACCACCCAAGAGAACGGCAGACCACACTTCACTGTTGATCCAAATAGTTCGTTTATTTTTACAAATCTTTATTTAAAACTAAAAAAAGTTCATCTTGGTATAAAATTAGTTGTAGGTAAATCTTTAACTTTTTTTTACTCTTTTGTAGGTCCTGTTTACTGCTATGATAAATCCACCTCATCATGTATCGCTGGACATAAACTTTTGCCCGACCCCTACGAAAGTCAACGGTTGGTGCAAGCTGTGATCAACCATGTAAACCTCAATCTATCAAATCTCGTTTTGTACAGAAAACATATATTTCTTTGTTCCAGTGATGTACTCTCTTGTTATTTCATTGGGGAGATTCTGCTGGTTCTCTAGGCATAATACAGTTTTTATCATGTTATCATCTTGTTGATTAAAGCTGAAAGATGGTCTTTTTTGGTTTAACAGTGTGTATGTTGGACAGTCACTTATTTCTGAAGCTGGAGAGGGGCTATTTGCAAAAACTGAGGCTGAGGCTAACACAGTGATGGCTTTTTATAATGGTGTCCGCATTACACATACAGAGGTTTGTCTGTTTGCATTTTGCATTATTTACAGCCAGAATGTAATATTTTTAATAATATTAAATGATGTATGGTGTTAATTTTTTAATTAAATTTAACAGGTGGATAGTCGTGACTGGTCCCTGAATGGGAACACTATTTCATTGGATGAGGACACTGTGATTGATGTTCCAGAACCTTTCAATCTGACGGAGAATTATTGTGCAACTTTAGGTCACAAGGCCAATCACTCCTTCACTCCCAATTGCAAATATGATCCGTGAGTGTTAATGTTTATTTTAGTAATATACAGAGGTGTAGTGCTTTTGTTATCTATATTGAACTGAGTAGCATTTGGTTATTTAAACAAATCCTATTGTTAAACAATAATAGGTTAGTCATGTAACAGCTGTTTTTACTGGTCAAGGTACGTCCATCCTCGTTTTGGGCAAATAAAATGCATCCGAACAATCCGTACGGTGGAAAAAGATGAAGAACTCACTGTTGCTTATGGTTATGACCATGAGCCATCAGGAAAGTCTGGCCCAGAGGCACCAGAATGGTACACAAAGCAGTTGCTGGAGTTTCAGCAGATGGAGTCTGGAAAAGGTGCTGATGAGACCTGCTAAGACGCTCACCAACGCTGTCTGAAAAAAACATGATCTCCCATCCCAGCCTATAACTACCACCAGAAACTCTAACTTTGTTCTTTGACCTTCTTGCAGCTAACACTAATAAGTAATCACTCTTCTGAACTGATTTCTGGCATCTTCATAAGTTTACATGGATTGTAACTGTGAAATCCTCAAGCTGCAAAATTCTATGGTTCTACAATGTTGAAGGACTAGTATGTGTGTAAGTTGGTGATTGATTTGGTAATGCTACAAGAATACAGAGACTGAAAAAGAGTAAGTGATTTAAAGGCATTTTGACTGAAATCCATGGAGTGGAGTTTTAAAAACTGATGTCACAATTCCTGGATATATATGACCTTTTTACCACAACTTGTTATAACTATGCAGTATTAAACCAGTATAGTGTCTTTTGCTACTCTGCTCGTGTTTCCCCTGAAAATATAGAAAATATAGATATTTTTTACACCGGTATTACCAACAATTATTCTTGTAAAACAACTTGCCCTGTCTCCTTTTGCATGTGCGAACAGCTACAGTTACATTTAAATAGGCTCTAGTAGTCTTGAAGTACAGTATTATACAGACAATGCTTTTTATCTATTTGTGTTTTTGTCCAAGAAAAACTGAATGGAAAATTGACACCATTAAAAGAAAGTTAAGGTGAACTGCATGTGTGGGTGGAAAAGATTGAACAGAATGTACAGTATTTGAGAATAAGGCACAAGGTTAAGCGAAATCTTTCTACTGGCCTGAACTTCAGCCTTTGATATGCAAAAGCTATCAACAAAGATTTATCAATAAAAACTCCAGCATAGAGCACAATTTGACTCGTCTTTTATCATTATTAACATGTTGAAAATGTGAATCAGGTTTTCTCTAAGCCAAAACGGAGGAATATTCAATGGCTAAGTAATTAGGTCAACACTGTAAATATCCACACTGTGGGGGCGTGGTCATTGTGCTGCACCTGCGCGCGCGCGCCAGGTAAATGAGTGACACGCTGGGTTTCACCGGTCGTTTCCAAACAAAAGCGGTCCGGAAGTGATAAGGAAAACGGCACAGGTAAATACTACATTTATTCTAATTAGTAGCACTTATATACGAGTTTATACATATTAAATCGGCCGTAGTATATTTTAAGTACAGAGTTTAGTCAAATTAAGTTAGTGAAGTCGTTTTGTAGTTTCAGAATCGACGCACAAACGTGGAAAGCGATTTCAAGTCATTAGACGTTTGATAAAGGATCCAGCTCCGTTCGGAGACATAATAGTGATTGATTTTCTTTTAAGTGATGTATATATGAACTTGAAATCTATGAACTCTTCTCTCTCCGCTAAAGGCCTGAGATGGACCGTTACAGGTATTTCATCTTCAATCAGAAGAGTGTGGTGGTCCTCGGCATCCTTCAGGTGGCGTGCGCGGGGCTTTGCGTGGTTTGCGGTTTTATGGATGCGGTCTTCCGCAAGAGCACTACACTCAGTGAAACTAGGGCTCCACTATGGGCTGGACTGGTGAGAAACCTGAAAACTGACCTTTTATGTACTTTAATGTGAATTAAATCAGTTCATTCGTTAAAGAATCTATATTAAAAAAAAAATAGAATTTGCTTTTATATCCCATATTAAACCATCACATTTCTAAGGGGAATGCAAAAGTTTTGTGAGTAACTGAAAAAGCATTGAAATATTTTTTCCTCCTCTTTTAGATTATGGCTGCCCCTGGTGTACTTGCCCTCTTTGCATCCCAGAAGAAAAATCCAATTTTGGTAATTTCCTATCGGTCTAATCCACAGTATTTCTCCTGACGGTTGTCTCTTTCTACCTGCTGATATTAACACATTGTTGTTAATAACTTTAGGTAAATGTCATGATCGCATCATCTGTGATGTCACTTTTTGCTGTCGTGATTGTCTTCGTTTATTCTTGCGTCACTCTCAGCTATGGGGAAGAGGATGATGAGATCTTTCATGCCCATCCTATCCCTGAAGTGGTACAGTCACACCAGATCATGTTTTGTCTCCCATACACTACACACTCAACTTAAAACATACAAATGGTTGATCAAGCTCTGTCTTGTGTAGAGGTTCGTGCTCAGCCGGATGGTGAAAGGAGCAAACAGTGCCCTTCTGGTGGCCTGCATGGGGTCGCTGCTCTTTTCTTCTCTCATTGCTTATGTCGGCTGCCGCAGTCTCCCGCTTTGCGGCTGCTATGACTCTGCAAATGGCATGGTGGGTGAAATTTTATGTAAGACAAGAAAGTGCAGTATTTTGAAGTTAGTCAGATTGAGCTGGTTATTACTGCATGGTTGTGTATTTTGCAGGAGTTTCTAGTTCCTCAGAATGACCCTGTTACTCCAACTGAACTTGTGTGCACTTGGCAAGGTATGTGATCGATGTGTTGTTTGAGTGGATTTGGGCACTGAAATATCAAAATCATATTTCCTAAGTCATCTGCTGTATAAGTCACGATGTATGCCATTATGATGATGTTAGTGAGGATGTGGCCAACTGTAATGAGGTTTTATTTGTCTCTTGTAGATGGAGATGAGCGAATCTTTAACTCCCCCATGTCATTCATGGATCGCTGTCCTGAGCAGGAAGAGCAAGACCTCTCCACGCTTCCACCGTATAGCAGAATAGCTTAGTGATTTATTTTTATTTTCTTTTTATATGAAATATTGGTATAGTTTATTCATTTTTTCCATGAAGTGAAAATTGTCCAGATTTCATCAAGCCTGCTTGTTTCAAATCAGTTTAAATTTGTTTGTTGATGTTTGTTGTTATCAGTGCCATATTTTACATTATCTTAGTGTTTTGTTTTTTAACTTAATTCTTTTTACATGATAGACCGATATTTTTGCACTCATAAATGTGTATGTATATATTTTACAATAAACAATAAATTACAAATTAAGCATTCTATTCGTCTCTTTATGAATTTACAAAACATTCATTTCAATGGATGTTCAGATACCAAGGGACAGTATATTTTTAACCATGTTATTATTACTAATTAAGTTCCCGTATGTGACCATAAAACCAGTCATAAGTGTAGATCTTTTTGAAATTGAGATGTACATCATCTGAATAAATAAGCTTTCCATTGATGTATGGTTTGTTAGGACAGGTCAATATTTGGCTGATATACAACTACTTGAAAATCTGGAATCTGAGGGTGTAAAAAAAATTCTAATTATTGAGAAAATCACCTTTTCAGTTTTTCAAATGAAGTTCTTAAGAATGCATATTACTAATCAAAAAGGTTGTTTTATATATTTACGGTAGGAAATTTACAAAATCTCATGGAACATAATCTTTACTTAATATCCTAATGATTTTTGGCATAAAAGAAAGATTTTGACCCATACAATGTATTGTTGGCTAATGCTACAAATGCAGCTGTGCTACTTAAGATGGGTTTTGTGGTCCAGGGTCACATATGGACTAAACAAATAAAGCACAACAATAGTCAGCTGAAATTCAAAGATGTGGTACTTTATTTTTTTAGTAAAACACTGAAACAGATAAAACCAAAACTGCACTATATAGTGCACTGATGGTTTATTTTCCCAAAACTATATCACTCTAACTCACTGACCAACATTGAAGGCATGAGTTGTATCAGACAAATAACTAGTAAAGATATGTTGTGCATGCTTGAGTTTTGGCATTGCAAGGTGCTATTTTATCAACTGCTGACCCCTGATATCATAGATTGGCTCATACACTTTGGTTGCGAAGATGCATAATTATCCCAGGAATATTAAACAATTACAATAAAATGTAACATTTAAACATGTTAATAATCTTCCATATATTTTCTGCAATTAGTTTTTGTAGATTTGAGATTTGCTCATATTTTACATTAACTATATTATTAATGTGTTAATGAAGACAGAAAAAAAAAAATTCTGAAGGACACTTGAAATAGTAGATTGGGTGAAGCGAAATATCAGTACAGACAACAATGGAGTGAATCCAGACCATGTTTTTATCAAGACCAGTTCAACATGAATCTACAAAAATCATAAAAGCTCTTGTGTTCTAACAGATAAATTAGATATAAACCTTCTGTAAGCACCCAGAGTGAAAATGTTAAGCACAAATAGTCTTAGTATGCATTCGAAATGTTGCATTTAAATATTTTAGAGCCACCATTAACCTTTCACAATTCCACAACTAATCACATGCTCCCCTGCTATTGTACCTGAATCAATGCAATGCAGCAGTTAATCAGGCCCTTAACCAACCCGCTTCAAAACATTAACCAGAAATCATATGTAAAACCTCTTTTTGGCAATTCCCCACTAAAACAATTAAAGCATGTCATGCCTGAGCTTCTTTCATGCACTCCATAGGACCAGCTGTGGTTACATAAAGACATGAGTGAACATTCCCTGTAATGGACTGAACTCTGTTCTGCGTATCAGTGTTGGAAAGAAGATGGCTGAAGGGAAAGACAATTTAGTCATTAGCATATCTGTATTTGTTCTGATAGATTACAAACTGAAATATAGACTGATATCAGAGCCTTTGTTCAGATTTATGCCATGCACAGAGCAGATATGAATAATATGAGGTACTAATCTGTGATTATACAGTATAGATAATTTTCATTTTGCCTAACAAAGCAATACTACATACAAATCCTGACTGTAGACACTCAAGAAAATATTGTCAGCGAATTCTTGTCCCTTTTTACCTAACTTACCTACATTTTGACATGCATAACCCAGATGTCTTTACAGTAGATTTTATTCAAATGAATGGCTGTTAGAGGAAAATAAATTGGCAATAAATAAAACACTGGCAGTGGACTAGGACTGGCTTCTTTTTTTTTTTTGGAAAAAAGGATATCAGCTTTATTTTACTTTTAAATTCATCTCACGTTTGTCTAAGATCTATTAGCAGCACTAATAAACAACCTGCATTTAGTGTTTGTTCGTCGGTTTCTCTTTTCTCTTGAGAGAACTGACAGCTTTCTGAATGTGTGTGGGTGACATAGACTGAGAGAACAAACAACAAACACACAGACTAAACCAGAATCACGTGTGTTTTAGTGATTTAACACAACAATTGATCTAATTGCAGCAAAACAATTTTTTTAAAAAAATATGATGAAGGCAACATGTTATGCATGAAGATTTCATCGTTATATTCACCTGCAGAACTGACTAAATCTAGTAGGCAAATGTAGTGCATGTTTGGCAGTGGCATATGATATGCACTAGACAGGCTGACACATAATCAATTAAGCTTTTATATGTAAGGCAAATGGACCTACATGCAACTACTTCAATCCTCTGGTTTGAGTGATGGAGGAATGTTTTTCCCTTTAAAATAATGGCCAGATCAGATACAAAAAGAAACTTTGAGAATAGATATTCCTGTGTCCTCAACTTTCCACTTGGACCTTTACAGATAACACAGAAGCACCTCTGAATCTGCTTCTTTAAAAGGTGCTTCACCTTTGTCATCTTCATCCTGTAAAGTGGTGACTCCTTCATTAGCTCCTCCAACATCCGCAGCCCCAACTTCCCCTGTCCTCCTCGTCCTGCCTCCTGAGAGTGATAGTATCTCCAGATCCGGACGGTGGTTGGCTTAACACCAGCGACTTCTGAGATTTCAGCTTGTGTGCCACCGTCATAAAAATGGCCTCCACGTGGTCACTATGATTCCGACCGCCGTCATCGTTTCCATAGGGGTTCTTGGCAGAGGTCTCAAACAGAGGCATTGAGTGTGCATCGGCAAACTGCTGCGCTACATCGGTACTTACTTGAGCAGCATGGCGCAGGTCGCATTTGTTGCCGACCAAGATTCTAGGCACCTCTTGGCCCAAGGCATGCTGACGGCATTCCTCGATCCACGCCGGTAGACTTCGAAAACTAGCGGCATTGGTGACATCGTAGACAAACACCACAGCGTGGACGTTGCGGTAGTAGTGCTGCACCATACTCTTTCGAAAGCGCTCCTGGCCTGCGGTGTCCCACAACTGGACCTGGTAGAGGGGAAAAGAGAGAGCTATTAGCTGTCAACTTATATCTTACATGCATATGTGTCCTTTTAAAGGGATAGTTCACTCAAAAAATGTAATTCGTCATTAATTACTTACTCTCATTATGTTCCAACACCGTAAGACCTGATAAAATCCCTTTCTGACCTTGCATAGACAGAAATGTAACTGAAATGTTCCCAGGTCTTCATGAGGACATACAATTATGGCTGAACCCCTTATGTCACATGGACTATTTTACCAATGTCCTTTCTATGTTTCTTGACCTAGGAACATTTCAGTTTTATTGCTTTCTATGCAGGGTCTAAGAGCTCTCGGGTTTCATAAAAAATATCTTAATTTGTGTTCCGAAGATGAACGAAGGCCTAATTGATGACAGTATTTTCATTTTTGGGTGAACTAACCCTTTAACATTGCAGGAGAATGCAGGGTGTGTTCAGGTATAAAAGTCAAACACATGTAGGTATTATACAGTATATGTGATGAAGTGTGGATTCTTGTGAATGAGATTTTTCAGAAAGATTTAGTTGCACACTAAGCTGCTATGTCCAATATAATGGTGTTCCACCAATGTAGTCTCAATAATAAATCTAACCCTTAATTATACTGGCCATCTTAACCTTATAAAGTCTATTGTAGATATAAATGTACATTATAGATGTGATGGTTTACACGGACAACTGATATTTATACACAAGGATTCTCTATAAAAACCTTACTGATTTAAATATTTACATTACATCCTATCAGAATTGAATCTTACTTTTAAAGCATATATAAATAACTACATCTACCCAACTACACATTTTGTGAATAAAAATATACTCTATGGGCCACAGAGCCTTGTGTATCAAATATGATACAAAACATCAAACCTTTTTTTATTACTATATAACGTTATATATTATATCTACTAATCCACTTTAAGATAAACCGTCTAATCATTAATGTGTGTGAGGCTTTGCAGGATGACATTAACACATACTGAGTCAATTTGCAAAATAACCTTCTGAAACCAGATGCATCCTCACCTTGATTTTCTCGCCATCTATTTCAATAACCTTTTCCCGAAAGTCCACCCCGATAGTGGCCTCAGTCTTGTCTGGAAACTTGCCCGCACAGAATCTATAGGTAAGGCAAGTCTTGCCAACTCCAGAGTCTCCTATCACGATGATCTTAAAGATTCGAGTCCGTGGGGGAGGCAGCGAAGAGCTGGTCAAAGATGAGCTAAATTCAAAGGAGGACTCGATATCTGCCATGCTGTCTTTCTATAGACAAACAAGTGCCACAGGGAATGGCACAGGGCAAATGTGCTGATGCTAACGGGTCAAATAATTAATTCAAACGCAGGCTTAGTTTAACCTTCAGCCCTTCACCTCACGCTTCATGTGCAAAACTTAAGAGATTCAATCGTCGGGGACTGTATTTGAGGTGTTGACCGGTAGACTCCGCATTTTGCTGATGCATTCCCGGCGGAGTCTTCTTACACTGTTTTGGGTCTGTATCCACGTACGACGTTGACATGACTGTAATCTCGCGAGAACTCACATAATACGGAGAGCGTTTTGTGTGGTGCTTCCAAACAATACACACAAAAGAGTTTAACAAAACTGAAACTTACGACTGTAAACGGAGCACACACACACACAAACTAAATAAATATGGAAGTTATTCTATTATATTCCACTGTAATATATGCATTTATTATTTAAAAAAAGGGGTGGGCGTTTTTACAATGTATTGAATTTATATGTCTTCTCTTAAGTGCATTAAAAAAAGATTTGTTTACTGATTTGTTAGTTGAAAAACGCCATTCGTTCACGAAAGGAAGCTCACTAGTCATGTGTGGCTAAAAGTAAACAGTGCAGTGAGACTTATCAAAGTCCAACTCTAGATTTCACTGGACGACTGCAGAAAATGCTGGTAAGTTCTCATGATGTGTGATTGTTTTAAAATGTATAACACCCTGATTAAAATGCATGTTTTTAGCACTATTTGTATGTATTTATGTAATTGTGTCTCTGTGCACCTGTCAGTGAATTGTAATGTGCAGAACTAAATGATGATTTTGGAAATCATGCAGGTTTAATGTGCTGATAAACAGGTACATCAAGGTGTTGAGTTGGAAACGCCTCCCTCAGGACTTGAGAGAGAGTTTCATACTCTGTTTAACTCTGATGCTCTGCAGTTTCTGTCTGAACTCATCTCTACCTTCCAAGCAGAGGTTGACAAGGTACCTCTTCAACTAATAGAATTTAACCCAATAATGCATATTAAGGAAACCCCAGTTACTTATTTATGCTACTAACAATGTTTGCTTGTTTAATTATTTATTTTTTGGATGAGCCCACATCAAAAGATATCTTTACTCTTTTCAAGGTTTTGAATTTGCGAGTCCTCAGGAAAGTTCAGTTGGACCTGACTGGAGAGTTGCCAGGGTTCCTGAAGGACACAGCTCATATCCGAACTGATCCCAGCTGGAGAGTGAGCCCGGTTCCGGACCGATTACGCTGTAGACATGTGGATGTTGGTGACCTTTCACCCTGTGATACACAACGTCTTATAAAGGGACTCAAATCTACTGCCCAAGGTTTACAGGTAGGACTTAGTGGTGGAAATAAGTCACAGATACTAAACTGCACTGAATACAATTTTTTTTTTCATTTTTAATCAAAAAATCTGAATTTGAAAAAGCTGAATTCCTGATTATAATTGCATTATTGTTCTGTTGTAGATTGATTTTGATGATGGCAACTGCCCAACATACCGCAATCAAATAAAGGGTATTTATAATGTTTATCAGGCTGTGCACAACCAGTTTCAGGGTGAGTCTTGAGTATAACTCCTGCTACTTGTTTTGTGAGAAATGTAGTGAATTAAATATTCTTTAACAAAAGAATGTCATCAGACATTTATGTATATATTATGTTTATGTATTTATATTTACTCTTAGATGTACCACCCATTTCTCAGGCTCCAGTGCTGATGCTCCGTCCTCGAGCATGGAACATGGTGGAGCACAACATGATGGTGTGGATCTGTATTGAGCTCATTTAATGGCACAGATGAGAACATTGGTGTCTTTGTTTGTTTGTCCAAACCATGTGTTGGTCTGTTTAAAATTTCTCTGGTTTCACATTATTATTTAATGGTCAGTTTAAGATTTTAAAATGTAAAAGTTTTTTACATTTCAACTGCTTTTCCTTGACAACATTAAGTGCAGATGCAGAGAAAATTGAGACTTTTGCTTTAGATTGTTGTTCTATGAAAAAGCCCCATGTGTCTCAGATAAAATTTCAAAAATGGCTGAAACTTGAAACTAAATTCAAGAGATTTAGTGAATGCCATTCATAATAAAATTCTTCACATTCATGTTATAGCTCTGTACACTTAATTTATGTCAGTAAATGTCTCATTCGTGTAGGTTTGTATTGCTCCAGATGGGTTTTTGGAGAAACATCTGATTCAGAATATAATAAAAGACTAGATAAAAAAGTTTGTTAAAGTTGGCTTGAGAAAGCCGGAGCAGAAAGTTTGAAAAGTTTAAACAAGTTTAAGAAGTTTTTAAAAAAGTTAAAACAGTTTAAAAAGGAGATAGATAATAGATAGATGAATCAGATTACAGACAGATAGATAGATGCCAAGGATCTCAGAGTGGTTGCTAGGCTGTTGCTATGTGGTTGCTAGGGTACCTGGTGTGGTTGCTAAGGTGTTGCTATGTGGTTGCTAAGGTACCTGAGGCGGTTGCTAGGGTGTTGCTGTGCGGTTGCTAGGGTACCTGGGGTGGTTGCTAAGGTACCTGGGGCTGTTGCTATATGGTTGCTAAGGTACTTGGGGTGGTTGCTAAGGCGGTTGCTATGGTAGCATTTCAGTAAGTTGGCTTTCTCAAGCCAACATAATAAGTTTAAGTAGTAGATCAGTAAGTTGGCTTTCTCTAACATCTGTTTAGCTGTAAATGAGTATTGTCCTGCATAGTAAAATGTCCCTCTTGGTAGTGTGAAGTATATGTGCATCTGTTTCTCTGTAGGTGAATGGTCGAGAGGTTCCAGGTCCACTGTTTGATTTTGGCCTGCTGATGTTTCATAATGCAAAACTACTTCTTCAAAACCAGAGTGGCCCTTTTTTCTACTTGTCCAAGGTCAGTGTCAGATCACTCTGTTTAACGGGACAGAACTTCAACGTAGAATCAGTCATATCCTAAAAATCTTCATGATGTATGTTGTGCAGGTTGAGAGCTACATGGAGGCCAGACTATGGAGTCAGATTTTTTTCTGGACTGAGAAGAAGGTGCGAGGGATCCCGCTACATATGATCGGGCTGCATTTTTAACTGAATTTTATTTCTAATGTATTTTGAATTACTTTATAGCTTGGCCTGCCAGCGGGCTGCATAAAGGCCACCGTGTTGATCGAGTGTGTCCTGGCATCGTTCGAAATGGAAGAGATTTTGTACGAG
Source organism: Enteromius mattozi (assembly GCA_032359235.1). Classification (NCBI taxonomy): domain Eukaryota; kingdom Metazoa; phylum Chordata; class Actinopteri; order Cypriniformes; family Cyprinidae; genus Enteromius; species Enteromius mattozi. The sequence goes on from JAUMHE010000016.1 coordinate 1,947,162, forward strand.
CTCAAGGAGCACTCTGCTGGTTTAAACTGTGGCATCTGGGATTACTCAGCTTCCTTTGTCAACAAATTCGGTCAGTGCATACAGTTTCTTCAAGTTCTAGTAGATTCAATCACGTTCCTCAGTAGTGACAATGGTTTGCTTTATAGGTCATCGAACAGATTTCCTACTCCCTGATCGCAGTAAATATGTGGACATGGAAAAGCATTTCCTGCACAGCTACATGGATCTTCTAGTGCAGACATGTCACCGCAGGGGTGCCCTAGCAACAGGTGGCATGGCAGCATTGCTGTTGCCTGGAGACAAAGAGAGCGACCAGAACAAGACTGTACTCAGAACTGTCACCAGGCAAGACACAACCAGATCAAATAAAAGCTCTGTGGTGGTTTAAATCCAACCCATAATTGGAATCAAAATATAGTGGGACATACTTTTAAATACCAAGTAACACAAATAGTGCACAACACAACAAAATCTCCACAACACAACAGAAAACAGAAAAGTGCTCTACTGGGCCACTGTACATACAGTATGACAGCTCAACCATATATTCTGTATTTGTTTTTTCTATATAAATTACCATTCTTGTGTTATTTTAGGCTTAAACTACTGGAGATCAAAGCAGGAGTTGATGGGTTCATGGTCTACGACATGGACCTGATTGAGCCCATGCAAAAAGTAAGTGTCACAGATAAGTTCTTCATAACTTCTCCATAACAGCATTCTCATTTATGGACATAAAAAGATACATTTCTCTCTCTCAAACAGCTGTTTCAGCTTCACTCTCATGGTCAGAACCAACTCCTGCAGCTTCGTGAAGACATCACTGTGACCCCTGAAGACTTGCTCATTATGCCTGCGGTCAGTTGAATTCCATCACTGAAAAACATGTTAATAAATGCGTGGTGAGTATAAATGCTGTTGTCTTTGTATTGTGTGTTTTATATCTCTATAGGGAGGAGTAACACTGTACGGACTGAGGTATAACATTGCTGTAGGTGTCCTCTTCATTGAAGCCTGGCTTTCAGGTGCAAAACTTTATTTCACCTATGACACTTTAAACAACACTTTCATGCAATGTGATGAATGGAGGATTTATTGATATTGAATTAACAGGCAGAGGTCATTTCTTCTATCTGGGGAAGGTTGAGGATTCAGCAACAGCAGAGATATCCAGATCTCAGGTTGGTTTCCTCAAAGCTCACATGCTACAATGTAATATTCTCTCTTATCCTAAGAGGCTGCATTTGTCAGGTTTGGCAGTGGATTCGGCACCAGGTGAAACTGGAGGATGATGGGACAGTAGTAACCCGAGCTCTTGTCAGCAGTTTGGCTGAAGGTTTGATGGAAGATCTAAACGCAGCCATACATTGCCAAACAAGCAGGTAGAGAATGCTGTACTGATGCTTCATGTATAGAATAGAGAAAACATTTATTATTATTATATATATTATATATATATATATATGTTATATATATATTAAACTCTTCATCGTCTAACTTAGTTGTGATATCGGTAACTAAAATAAAGTTTTCAGTAATAGAAATAAAGCTTATATATATATATATATATATATAAACTGAAATACATCAACTTTCTAACTCACAAAAATAACTAAAAAAAACTAAATTTTATAGTATTAAAACTAATTAAAAATTCATGCAAATATATGACTAAAAAATACAGGTTTAATGGATTTAATGTATTCTAATGTCCCTCCTTTTATAATATAAAAATGAAATGTTTACGTTGTAAATCTGTCATAGAGCTATGGTACCTCAGTGATTGCCCAATAGATCACATTGACAAATACTGACCTTTTCTCTATTTCCACTCTTTTTAGGGACAAACAGAGGTTGATGACTGCTGTGTCCATGTTTCTAGAGATAGTGCAGAAGACTGATTTTCCAGAGTTCCTTACCACATACCTTAACCTGGACCACACTTTCCTCAGCTCTCAGAGCCAACATAAGGATCGACAGATAGACACAGCGCCCAAAGCCAGACTCTAACTCTAAAAGGCTAAATTACTTCATCACTAAAAAAATATTAAATCCATGAGCGCTTGTTGTGTTAACATGGGAATACATGAACATGGTTTATGTTTTAAAAAAAAGATAGAAATTTACCTATAGCAGTGGTTCTCAATCAGGAGACCTAACAATGACTTATAAGCTAAACAACTTTAAATCAATCAAGACAAGAAAAAAATGGTTATATGATGAAGTGTAACAAAAAACGGAAAAGGAAAAATAATAGAAATACATTTGTAAAATTACTATAATGACTAATAACTAGCTATGGCAGTTCAAAAATATTTACAGGGTATAATTGTCTATACAAAATTCTTATTTTTATCTAGGTAATCACAAACAACTGGAGAAGTCTCAATATTGGATATTTAATAACATTTTGAGAACCACTACTATTGCACATGAATTAAGGCTGTACTACATATTTTAAAGTAGTCTTATTGGCAAATAACCAATAAAAGTACAGCCCAAAGGAGTAAAATATATAGACACAAATTCTAGGTCTTTTGACTAGCAAATGTGTGGTTTAAGTTTAGCAAAACCCCTGCAAATTCTTCTGTACTCTCTCAAAGATGAAACTGTTACATCATACAGTGTAACCAAAACCTAATGTGGAAATTAAAACAAAAAGAGAAATACATTAGAGTCATGTTATTTTGTTTTATTTGTAACTGTGTGAGTGTCAAACGACAGGACATGTTCTCAGAATTCAGACAGTGGTATGTATGATGGAGTCTTGTATTATGGGAAAAGAAAAAAAAAAAAAAAATCAAGCAGAAAGTTTGAAACCAACATGAGAACCCAAACAAAAAATAAAAGATGCCAAACAAACCCAACAGAAACAGTCACAGTAAAAGTCCTACAGGTCCAACAGATGCCACTGCCGCCTCTAAGACATTTACTGGAAAACCGAAAGGCAGCAGAGGATGAAAGAGGAAAAATAAAAATAAAATACAGAGATACACGTCTGCCTCTCCTCGACAGTCCAGGTGACCTTTCAATGGACTGTTATCAGCTTATTGGCTGAACATCAGCGTCTCCTCTCAGCACACGTGGTGAGTTTTCACTGCTGGCTCCCCCTGGTGGCTGATCCTGGAACAGTTTATGCCAAGCCACATTAATTCACTGCCACACATTTCCCACACCCCCAACCCCCCTTCCCAGGTAACCTCACAACAGGTGCCGTCATCTGCATCTAAAGGTCCGCCCCACAGGTTTGGCACATGACCACGCAAGTCAAACAGGGACCAAAAGTATTGCTCCTCCTGATATTTTTCAGTTTTCTTTAATATTATCTTATATAAATTACTCTTAAAAACATGTGAAGCAAGATGCATGTGTCTGATAAACAGGAATTAGGCCCAATGAGTTCACTGTGACCGTCTTGATCAATCTTTCTCGTTAATACCGTTTATTCTGTTCTAGCATAAGAGACGCCGTTGGCCATTTTTAAAAAAGGAAAAAGAAAAAAAACAAACAAGATAGACAGGAGAAAAAAAAAAAAAATTGTAAAATGGGTTTTTCCCCTATTGCTTGCTCGCTTCCGTTGAGTGGAAAAGACGGAAGTTAACCATGGTCTCGTTAGTGCAGTAGTCTCAACCTCAGTGGGGCGTCTGGTCTCAAAATGCTGACGGCCATAAAACGGCCACCCTGCTCCCTCCCTGATACGCTCACATCTCATTGGGCATGTCCTCGTGGTCGCAGGGGGACAGGTCTCCATTAGTGGTCACTGCAGAGTTGTCCTGGTAACCGGGGGGCATGAAGGCTAAAGCGTAGGGATAGATACCATGGCAAGACGCACGGTAAGATTCGAGAATTTTCTCCTGCTGCGAGCCCAGACTGCCGTCCTTCAACGCCTGGAGCACCTCGGTACATATCTGATATTTACACATACAAATATGAGAGATGTAGCATCCTGCTTTTCATGATAAATATCACAAATATATATATATATGGTTTATATATGGTTCTGTTTATGGTTACTGTACCTGACTGGTTCTGCCTGTTAGGGACTCGTTCAAGGAGGTAGCCAGCTCGGCAGCCATCCCCTCAGAGGAGGGGTCCAGAAAGAACATCATCTTAGCAGCTGCATACAACAAAAGGCAGATGCTAAATGAACAGCTACAATAATTTAGCGGCTCAATCATACTAAAGGGTGTCACAGCAACAAAGCAATCAGAAGACGTTCATTTCTGGTCACTTGAGTAAACGTGAACATTGGTGGTTTAACTTTATGAGCAGAAATATGATTGGAGAATCAAAGAGACTTTAGACAGTGATCTGCATTCTGAAATGGTCTGCAGAGTGAGACTGACCTCTAGTGATTTCATTGTTTCAAGTATAAACAAACATCTAACGGTGGCATTCTTTAACGTCTTGATTAAATGACTGGGTAACATTTCATATAGTGGTTTTCAAAAATTCTTTAACACTATAAAGTGGGTACCTGCAACTCTGTGTGGTATTGAGTTTGCATGCTTGCTCAAGAAGTTCTTGTTGAAAGTCTTGGGGTCACTCTCGCCAAACAGTTTTGTGATCTCCTGCTTTAGAACCGTCTGCACTGCCGCCGGCATGTCCTTACTGTCGAACACTGAAAACAGACAAAGATGTTATTGTTTCTGTATGCTTTTTGTCCCATGTGATGAAACGATATGTGCCTTTATGTACCTCCTTTGAAGAATCGCACCAAACACTGGTGGAGCCAGGGGTGATCGGGGTCCAGTGAGTAAGCTCTCTTCACTGACTGCAGCATCAAAAGATACTTCTCTACAAACACAAACACACATTATGAGTTTCAAATCCTGAAACATTATGAATCACTATGTCCAAGTTCATCAGTATGCTCACCTTTCCTGAGGTAGATCTCAAAGGCCAGCAGATGCGTGTCTATTTTATTCTTTACTAAGCTCTTGAGAGGTGTCAGGAACTTAACCGCTTCTTCTAGAGGATTCTCAACCTACAGACAGAAACAACACATTCTGACAAACATAATCAAAATATTGCATCTCCTGTAAAGTACAATTGGCTTTGCCAACATACACACCTTTGCCAGTTTTTCTGGTATGAGCTCCTCTTTTGGTCCTCCAATCTCCTCCTCATCCTCTTCCTTTTTCTTCTTTTGGTTCTTTAGCTGTTTTTCTTTTTCAGCATTCTTCTTTTCCTCCTCTAACTGGGCTTTCTTTTGGGCACGTCTCTGTTTGTTGCGCAATTTCTTCAACTCCTTGTCCGTTAGGTTGGCTAAAGAATATAAAATTGTGAAGAAAATAAAGCTGGTTTTTTTTTCCAAAAACAAGGACAGTTCTCTAGAGTTTAAATAAGTTTTGTGCGCATGACTGTACCATTATCGGCCTGCGACTCCTTGTTGTCATCGGAGAGCGGGTTATCATGAAGACTGAGGTAGATCTCGATGGCTGTACGTGCTGCCTTGAAGTAAAAAGGGTGCATACGCAACACGTCCTCTAGATTGAGCAAATCGACGTAAGAGCGCAGCGTCATCTTCCGCATGCAGTATGTGTGGAAGTCAAACTGGTCGTCTGTTATTTCCACAAAATGCTGCAAACAACAAAAGATAAAAGTTTCAGGATATTTTAGCTCCTTGGGTATTTATTTATTTATGATTTATTACCATGTTAGCAGCAATGGCTATATACATGGCAGAAACAATTCAGCTGCATCAATCAATCAATTCAACCAATATCAACCTACAGATTTAGCATAGAGATATTCACCATGTCAGTTTGCTAACTACAGCTGAAATGAACATATTATAGCATCTACTTCCACAAGATTTACCCTCTCAATTTCATGGCACTTCTTCAGCGCCTCTCCATACTTGTTCAAGGACTTGTAGGCCAGAGCACACTCGGTCTGGAACCACATGCACTGCATCTCATTCAGATTCTCTACAGCAGAGGTTCCTTCCTGCAGGTGACAGAGATTGGATACATTCAGACCGATGTGTTTTTGATAATGAAACACTCTTGGAAAAATGAATGTGAGCGATTAAAATGTCAGATTGGAAATTGTAAGGCATGTAAGTCCCAACTTCAACTAAAACTGAAAAAGCATTTTCGGTCAAATTAGATTTATATATTTTTTTTTTACTGCTATCAATGCTCCTAAAACGTAATGCTAACCAACATTTTACTCTTTTGGTCTTTCTGGAGCTGAATTTGCAAGCCAAGAAAATGGCTGCCAGATTAAGCAATGCCTCCAAATGAACACACTGTCTTTTAAAAGGACTTTATATAGTAACTAAAATAACACACTACCATTCAAAAAATTGGGGGCGCTAAGATTTTTTTTAAATGTTTTTAAAAGAAGTCTCTTAGGCTCATCAAGGTTGCATTTATTTGATGAATAATGAAACAATACTGCAACTACTGCTTTCTATTTTAATATACATTTTAAAATGTAATTCTGTGATGTCACGTGATCTTCGGAAATATGCTGATTTAGTGCTCAAAAACCTTTCTTAATTTAAAGGAACACTCCACTATTTTTGTAAATAGGCTTGTTTTCCAACTCCCCTAGAGTTAAACAGTTGAGTCTTACCATTTCTGAATCCATTCAGCCGATCTCCAGGTCTGAGACTTGTAGCTTTAGCTTAGCATAGATCATTGAACCTGATTAACACCTAACACAGAAATTACTATTTAAAACTTCTACTACTCTTCTGTTGTTACATCATTTACTAAAACCTACAGAAAATTAAAAGTTACGATTTTCTAGGCCAATATGGCTATGAACTATAAATCAATACAAAAGCGTAATAATTAAGGAACTTTGCTGCTGTACCATGGGTGCAGCAGGCACAATGATAATAAGCAGCGCCTGAAAATAGTCCCTCAGAACTACTTAAATAGGAAAAATATTGAAACTCATTGGTCATTTTTGAGCGAGATGCTACTGGTCTAATCAGATTCAATGATCTATGCTAAGCTGCAGCTAAAACTGCTACAGTCAGACCTGAAGATCGGCTGAATTGTTTCCAAAATAGTAATACTCAACTGTTTAACTCTAGGCGAGTTGGAAAATCATATTTTCAAAAAGAATTACACAAGTCTTTACTCTCACTTTTGATTATTTCAATGCACTTTTACAGAATAAAATGACTACATTCTAAAAAAAAAAAAAATCTGACCATTTGAATCATCATGTATGTAACACCTGGTGTTATTTTAAGTGCGTTCTCACAAGCATGTGACCTTCACCACACTAACCCGTGTGAACTTGGAACACATCTCTTCAGCCTCTTTGATAAGTCCAGCCTTGAGCAAATACTTGGCACACTTGGAGTTGATGAAGCGGTCAGCAGTGTCCAGAGCCTGGGCCTCGTCCATCCAGCGAGCAGCTTCACGGATGTTACCCGCATGCTTTCAAGAGAACAAGACATGGAAAAATATAGTCACTCTCTCATGTTCGGTTTCTGTCTTGAGGACATTTTAAAACAATGTAAAAGTGTCTCATTTCTTTTAAGTCAGACTGTTTCTACCTTGTATATCTTCGCCTTGATGAGGAAGAGCTCTATGAGCGTGGGGGTGCTTTCAATGGCTGTGTTGATGTATTCGAGGGCAAGCGTCTGTTTGCCAATATGGTTGAAATGCTGGGCCAGGAAATACTGAACCCACAGTAAAGTAGTGGGCGGCTCCATTTTCCCATCATCTACAAATTCAGCAGCACATGTCCACAGTGAGAACTTTGGCACCACTGTCATTCGTCACTAAAATCTGTTTACATGTACTCACCATTTTGGTTGAACATTTTACAAGTTCTCAAACTTTTTTCAAAGCCCACAACTAATTCCTCAATTATTGCTACCTGCAGAAAAACAGGAACATAATTATAAAAAATGGTGTCTGTTCTTATATGTTAAAGTCCTGAAGAAACTTCTACACATTTTCTTCTTCTCACCTTGTCTTTGTGATGGTAGAGTGATTTCAGTGTGGTAAAGACAGGTGGGCATCCTTTGCTGAAGTTCATCCTCAGGAAGCGATCCAAACACTCTCTAAACTTCTCACCTGTGAGAGTCAAATGCGTTCATATACACGGACACATTATGAGCGCATAATAGCCCTATTGATTTGACAAGACTGGCGCTGACCTGTGAGGAAGCTGAGAGGAAGTCTTCTTGGCACCAGGCCTTTAGGATACTTAACCCAGGCATCTTCATAGATTTTCTGCTTCTCCTCAACACTCTCTGAAAGCAGACATATAGCATTAAGGGACTAATAGAAATTAAAATCAGCCAAGGTTTGTTGTGTTCTGTAGAATGTGTATTTACTTGGTTTGAGTGCTTTCTCTAGCCCTTGATAATAGCTCCAGTTCTCAGGGTTTCTCTCCAGCAGTCGGTGGTAGACCTCCGTAGCTTCACCAGCTCGATCTAACTTGAGAAGCAGCTCACCTAAACTCATTAAAGCATATGTTGCTTTTAAGAAACTGTGACACTAGACGATAAATTCATGACACACAGGGATAGCAAAAACCCTATATACATAGATTTACAATTAATATTAAATTATTTTGTCTAAATGTTACAAAATATAGCATTTAATTAATTAATAATTAATGCTATAAGTGAATTTCAGTATCATAACATTATTTCACTCAGCATTGAAATATGAATATTAATTCTGAGATCTGCTAAAGATTTAACAGAGTTATTATATTAATGTTTGTTTTAAATATAAACTAGCATTAGATGACAGCAAATTAAAGTAAATGCAAAAACCAGAAAAATGAGAACCTCCAAGCCACAAGTTAGAACCAATATATATGCCAACAAAAAACACACCTCGTGTCTCCTCTACAGCCAGTTTGTCACATATCTGTTTTTCATAGTTGGTCAGGTGATCGAGGGCTTCTTTGCTAAGCCCGGCCTCCCTCAACAGCTGATTCTGATAAAGCAACAGCTCACTGTACTCGTAATCCACTTTATCTGGAGACGTCTAAAAAAACAAAACAAAACCAAACAACGCACCTCAGTGGCATCCAAAAACAGACACTTGGTGGCATCCTTTACTAAGCTGTTTGCAACAATAAACTTAGTGTAGATGACAACTGACAGGAAGCAGTGAAAGAAAATACCTGTTGCGTTTTGCGGAACTCCTCCACGATCTTAGCTGCCATTTCATAATCTTCCAGAAGGTGGTACGCGATGGCATAACCAATCCAGGAGGCTCTTTGAGCCGGTCGCAACTGCAGTAACTGGTACCTGGTCTCCTGTGAGAAAGAAAATGTTACAAATTATATTATGACCACAACAATTTGAGTGAAACAATGACTTTGGGGGGAAAAAATACAAAAAACAAAACAGTATTTTTACTGGCTTGTTCCTTGGAACATTGTAGTTTCCTGACACATGGAAGCACTTACATTCAAAATAACTTACCCTGTAACCTTCGAGGTCTCTCATTTGGATCTGCAGCAATGAGAGATCTCTGAGGATTTGCAGATTGTCCTTGTCCCATTTAAGAGCATTCCTGTAGCACTTAATGGCCTCGTCATACTTCTTATCCGAACGCTGAAGCAAACCATAAACGTGCCAACCTGAAGAAGAGTTAAGGACAGGAAACAGCTCTGCACCCAGGGCTGTACAATTTAGTGGGAAAATAATAAAAAAATCGTGAAAAGGATAAAAAGCTCCAGGTTTGTTGAGCTTGTTTGTATGGCTGCACAATTTGGCCTATAATTTAGTCATTATATAACCTAATTTTGATATAATATTTAGTGATTGTACAATAAACAAAAAAGTTATAAGTCATATTTATTTTTTTAAAAGCACTCTTGTATTTAATTAAATCATACCCCTTGCAATTGGACTAGGCCGTATCGGTTCTCTGCACGTATCCATTAAATTAGAGTTTATCTGTGCTGTACAGTTGCCAGAAATCTGAGAATAAGAATCAACAAATACCTTAAACTAGAAGTCAATCACTAGCAGTTGAGTACAAGAATTAATATGTGCACAGAAATGACTTCTTTTGACAATGCTTTTTTTCACTGACAGTGGAAAAAGCGTTAAGGATACAGACATGACTCTTCAGATCGTTTCGTAAGCCACGTCGCACTAAGTCATACGCCTCCTCCTTTCGGCCCAAGCAGTTCAGAGTCAGACCTTTCATTGCCAGGGTCTCTGCAAGATGGGAAATAACAGACATCATTGTGTGCTCGGCAAATTTAATTAGTCAAAATGATGAGCAACTGAAGTAATGAATGTCTTACCGCCATGCTCTGCGAACTTCGGGTTGGACAAGATCTGTTTGCAAAACTTCAGCCCATTTCTGTACTGCTTGTGTTCGTAGCATCTCTGCAAGACATAAAACGGAAATAGCACACCAATAATTACACATTCACTGCACATCAGACAAAATGAAAGTAGGGTTAAGGTGTGTGGTTATCGATGTATATCTTCCTAATTCTTCAAACCACCTTCAAAACCACACAGAAAGTAAATGCAAGATCCATAACTCCAAACACAAAATCTGGACACTCAGTGTATTATACAAGTGTGAATCACTTTGAGACTCTGTACAAGACGCACAAAGGCTAAGGAGTTCACAAACTCCAGCAAAGGCATGAGCTGGATAATCAAGATATCAATGCCAGAAAAGAATTCAAAGAAGAAAGCCGCACCTCCTGCCACAGCGCTCCCTTAAAGATCTGCTGCTTAAAAGAACACGCTACTATTTCTAAAAATAGACTTATTCTCCAGCTCCCCTAGAGTGGAGTTTTACAGTTTTTGAATCCATTCAGCCGATCTCGGGGTCTGGAGGTAGCAATTTTAGCTGCGGCTTAGCATAGATCTTTGAATCTGATTAGACCATTAGCATCTCGCTCAAATATGACGAGGGCTGCAACAACTAATTGATAATGAAAATAACCAACACAAATTCACATTGTGGATTAGTCGGGTCTGGCCACAGTGCATGTCCAACTTCAGCCGGTCACATCAAATTACAGCACTGAATAACGCATTTATTATTTTTTATGGGTATTTCTATTGCTATAATAGAATTAATTATTAGGGATACAATATATTGGATTTTGCCGATACCCTTCAACTCATTTTGGCCAATATATTCCAATATATTTCCTTTTATTTGGAAACACCAACCAAGTCTCTTCTGTGCAAAAATTATAACCATTTATCTATTTATAATTTGGTTAGTTTTTAACAATAACTTATTTGTTAGAATTTAAATAAACAACAATTAAGTTTTTTGAGAGTACTTTAAAGCTTTAAAAATAACAATAAATAAACTATATATCAATCGCTGTATTTTCCACCAGAAAGACGCAGTGTTAACATTTTATTTTAAGGTTTAACATTTGTAGATGTAAGCAAGAGTTGCAAAAACTCTGAAAATCTTTTAGAGCTTATGACATTATATATTAAGGAATAAATCAGTATGTATAAAATTAATTTACAAGTGTCATTTTTGTATTTTTTTCTCATGTAAGCTATAGCTTCTGATTTTTAAATCAAAACACACTCATTATTTTTTGCCTTCAATTCCTGCTTTATTTAATCAGAAACAGCCTAAATGTTATTTGTGAAGGGTATTTTACTTTTAATTTAATTCAGGGGGGAAAATTGTGTAGCATATTCCAGCCTTTACTAAAGTAACTCTTATCAAAGTACTTCACAATACTGCTAAAACGCCCATGGCAGGCTCAGAAAAAAAGGCTATGAGATGTTGATTACAAACAGATTCCAATCTACTTTGGTCACCACAACAGTTTAGACATCCCAGGAGAGCTGTCTGCCAAATATCAACATAACAGGAACGTGAAGGAACGCCTTCTGACATAATCATGTTTAAGGGACAGATATCTTTAAGCATTGTTATCATGACTGAAAAGCAATGTGTGAGACTAAGAAATTGAATCACAATAGGGACTTCTAGCAATTCAAGCTCCCTCCCTGTGACAGAACAGAAACAGATGTTAGAAGGCACAAATAAACCAATGTCGGATGACTTCAAATTTCTAACTCAGATAAAATCAGAACCAACATTTGGGCCATCTCATGACTGGTCACTGGTGACTAATACACATTACTAATTAAGAGCGATGACTAGGCAAGTTGGCAAGTCACTATGACCTAAAAACAGAAAGATTTTCATCATTTGGACGTTTAAAATGATTTTTAATTGTTCAGTATCAGATTAGGTAGTTTACCAACTTCCTAGACAGTTGAACTGCCAAAAAACATGATCACAAATATTGTCAAGGCAGACCGCTAACTAGGTTTTGAGACACAGCCAACCTGTCAAGCTAGTCAGACATTTCTCTTTTGGTATCTGTGTGAACCTTAAATGTAAACTAGATCAATTAAACCTGGATTTTGTGGCATAACCTTATTAAAGTCTCTGTGAAAGCACAAAGTTTGCCGCTTTCAATAAAACCAGCTAGTGTCAGCATATAACACACATTACATGCCAGTGTGCTACTAGACCTATATGTTGACCAATTTAAAGTTCAACTGTTATTAAATCTCACTAACAATATCAAAAATATCTATATTAATTGACCCATATTTAATTACACCACAGCTTTCCAGAACAATAACGACCCTCTCTTGACATAACTAAGAAATCATGATTTAAGAGCTTCTATTTTCGCTTTCACTAAAGAAAAAAGACCATTTACTTGTTAATGTTAATCCATGATTTGTCCAGTGAGCATCTGACAGCAGAATTGAGGCATAGCTTTCAGCTACTAATTAAAGTGTCAATACAATAATGCATATAAAGTATATAACATCTGCAAACGACACTATTGCAACACTGCCTTTGTATGTTTCATACTCTGCCATTACTTTGAGGTTGGTGTTGCTTTCAATGGACTGACTTTGATTATGTTCCCTTGCACGGTGACTAATCGATTCAATCCCGTGTTTTGACATGACTTGGTGCACGAAGCCTTCAAACAACACGTTGTTACTCGTGCAACTTTATAAAGCGACTTTATCGCATCGTTTAATGTTTATTCCGTCCACACAGCTATCAAATCACTGATCTGTGCGCTTAACTTGCTAAGGCAGTTAGCAGCTCTGTGTCGGTTAAGTTCATCTGCTCTCAAAGCGCGTGAACGTGCATGAGCTAATAGTCATGTTACGAGTATTATAGCAATGCCAAAGCTCCATGTTAGCTTGCAAAAGACTCAGGAGGTTTCTCTTGAGGTCAGCGGAGAGAGATCTCGGCTAAAATAGGAAGGGGGCTGACACACGCTTGCTTTCTATTATTAACAATCCAGCGTTCGTTAGCTGATATTTCCCCCAACTTACCAATATTCTCTTAAAGAGAGCGTTCTCCTTCGGCGGCAGAGTTACCGAGGGCATGCTGCTTCTTCTTCGTGAGTACTGATCACCGTGACTTTGCTCTGATCATGAATCGGAAACCTCGATCCTCTGGCCGGATTGTCTGCCGTATCGTAAAAGCCCCCCGAACTTCGCTGTCTGGGGCTTCTCGCCTTCACGTGGTGACAGCAGGCCCCCCTTCAGAACCAAAATGGCGACGCTGCTTCTCTCCGGGTCAAGCGGTGAACTGCGCATGCGCGGAGTGTGCAGCATTTCCGAGGCGGGGATGAAACGGTGGAAATTATTCACATTTTTTATATACTGTCAATTAAATATATAATTATACAAAATATACATAACGTTAAAGGAAACTATAGTGCTGCCCTAACGATTTTCTTATAATCACAACAAAGGCACGACCAAGCGTACTTGAATTGCACTGCCGTCACTAGATGGCAATATTATCTTGATAGTATGCTGTTGTTTTTCTGACGCTTGTGGAAGCCGTGCTTCTGAGAGACAGCATGTTTTTAGGACATGAACATGATTTTACTAATAAAAATATATGTATTATGATGAAACAGCTGCTCTTAAAAGCTTATTGTGAAAAATGTGTATAAACTGGATTAAACATTTGAGCATGTGCAGATAATCTAATAATAAAGTAGAAGAGGTTATGTGGTTTTACATGGCATGTATCCAGCCAAAACGTTAGAGAGATATCGTTTAAATATTGGTTATGCCTGTATTTTGGAAAAAAAGAGAGTGACTGTGTATACAAGGATTTTTGAGTGGACATGAAAGATTTTATTAGATGGATTTAAGATTCGTAGATTCAAAATTGATCATTTTAATATATTTATGTATCATTCCAATAAAAAAACAAGTGTGACGCTTTTATTTCTCTCATACATATTGATTTGAGAGTTGACTTTTTTTTTTAACTTTTTAAAGGAGACCGAAGCTTATGTTTTGTGAACATTGTCAGTAAAAAAAAAAAAAAAAGAAGAGAACACTTTTTAAACGTTTTTCATTAATGAATGGTTGTTATGTACATTCGAGCGTGTTTCAAAAATGTAGAATTGATATGACCACAGAATGTGAGAGAAATAAAGGTGCGAATCGTTCGCGATCGATTACTCTCCTTTCCACTAGGTCAGCCATTACAGGAGCCAGGAGAAGTAATCGAGCAAGGATCGCGTGTTTGGGAGAGAAACGCTGTCAAAATGCCTCTTGGTCGGTTATTTTTGAGGACTTCAACTGTCAATAAGAGTGAGTACGACTATGGAAATTGCACTTGGCGTACATTGTAGTCTAAGTACAATTTCTAGGTACATTTTTTTTTATTCGCCTTATGTAAGTTAGCAAAACTATGTGGCCTGACCTTGCTTAGCATAGCAAGATTAGCAACACAGCAGCCAGTACATTAGTTTCCTCGCATGATGAGTTATTCATTTTATAAGGATTCAATTGCACATTTTTAGAATGCATTTATAACGTCTATATATTATGTTTTAATTGCCATTTTCAGTTGTTTGTGAATAACAACAAAGGACAATGCAATATATTGATATATTATTGTTACATTAAAGCGTATTATATCTAACAAAATGAAAGTATTGTGCATAATAACATTTTAAATACTTGGAAAACGGCCACCAGTGGGTTGCATATTAGTGCAACTGGTTAATAAATCAATCATTTAATTTACAAATTAGGTAACAAAACGGTTTAATAAAGCAGACATTGTGTTAAATATAAAAGGTTTTGAGGATTGCTGTTCTCTCCCTTTAGTGGTTAGCAGAAATTCCTTTATAGCTTCCAAACCTGATCCCTCCAAGCCTAACATGCTGAGAGTAGGACTCGCATTCGGGACCACAGCTGTCTTGTGGGCATTGGTAAGTCTTTTTGAAAGATCTCTCAAAAGTATGATTTTTGATTTTTTTAAACATACTCTCTGTTCCCCACTAGCTGTTTAAACAGCACAGCACTGATGTGCATGAGTACAAAACAAGGAATGGGTTAGAGTAATTCATGAGGCCGTGTAAGTAAAACCATAAACATCTCTTTATTCAGTGTTAGTGTCATTTTTTTTAATGTTCAAATAATGTAATAGTGTCTTTCTTCTTTTTATAGGACAGCAGTTGCTCTGTGCTTTGTGGATCTTCTGTTTTTCCTGTTTCCCTGTCCATCTGCTTGTACAATAATGTTTATTAAAGATGTGTATATACCCTGCCTCTAGTCACTCTCTCTTGACTCCAGCAAGCATGAGTCCAAGAGATATAAATATTGTTAAATATATGTTTTTAAATCTGTTCCTTCGAATTTAATCTGTAATACAATTACAGAATCATTGTTGATCTTCGTCTGTCATTAAAACAAAGTAACTACATGCGGTTAATTCAAAGGCAACAAAACAGTGGCGTTCCAAGAGTCAGGTTAATGTGGTTAGGAAAAACAAGTTGAAGATTTGAGTAAAAAGTGGAGGAACATACATGGACACAAAACGACAAGTATGTTAGGTGTGATGGTAAATATTATAATAGTATGCTAATTAATAGCCCACAGAGCTCCAAAGAATGTCCTGTTTTATTAATCACTGCAGCTTTTACCACACAGCAAAGCATACTGTATATTTACGCATAATATTAAACAGAATAGCATAGTAAACATTCCAGTAGTTAATGTTGCACAAAACCCATTCTGCAAATTTCTGCTGACATTGTCGTTGCCCAAAAAGGCTCAAACAGCAGAGTTTCAGATGTTGAAGAAATAAGACTTTATTAAAATAACAAAGTCGAGAAAAACAGCCGCCACATCAGACTGCCTCTGGTCTTTGCTTGTTAGTACAAAACATATTATACCCTCAGAGATGAAACCCTTACTTTCCCATTGTGCTGATTGGTCAGCTACCATTATCTTTGCCTGTCTATTTTTGTTTATAATTTCTTATTGGTTGACCATCTTTATCTTTGCCCGTCTCTATTTTGTTTATTATACCTGATTGGCTGATCATCATTATCTTGATGTTCTCCCTGTGCATTACATCATGGTGGCTTGCTGAAAAGTTGCCCTCTTTGCCAAAAATATAGAGCTTCCCTTTAATTGGAGGTGATTTCATAATTTGGATGTCTTTGATGGTCTGCACCTGGCACTTAGATAGTGGAACCTTCCAAGCTCAGGTCATGAGAACTTCACCTTTCATATGCACAGTTCACGCTCGGTCATTTAGGCTTTAACTAATATAACACATTATTCAGTATATTAATTGCTTCCATGATTTACATTCTTTTGTTAGTATGACAATATCATTTCTATATTTTACTACTAAAATTCACAATAACATTTAGGTAAACAACTATTACAATATGATTTATATAGGTCCTTATTAAGTTGTCACAGAGCTGTGAATGTTACTGGAACATAAGAATTGGAATAGAAATCAACTGAACCATACAGGGGTGGGACCCTCACGACACAATATCTCATAAATCATATTAATAATAATCAGTATATCCACTATTACCCCCTGTCCGACGACCCTGGGCCAAGTTTAAGGAAATTTTCTGTTATTGCTGGTGCCATTGTGATACATCTTTGTGAACTGGGAGCATCGTGTGCAATAATAAAACGGCTTAGTCAAAGGACTATTTGAGTAAATATAGATTTTTCGATATAGATACATTTTTGTGTGCAAGTAAGCATGAATTAATGATTGGTAGCGTGCCATGGGAGGATTTAGTAAAGCGCTTTCTCCTCCCCTCACGTTCACTCCTCCCCTCCAAGTGTCTCCGCACCTTCACATTCATTCATTGCGCCTCCATTGGACTCGTCTCGCACGCTGCTTTCCTCCCGTGGCGTTTGGACGATGTTTGCGTGCAGAGCAGCCTGGCAGAGGTGTGGGCCTGTGGCGCGACAGTCCCTGTTCCGCGCTCGGCTCAGTAGAGATGGTGAGCTCCAGCGTCTCTGTCTCATAAAGTTTCATTTTTCCTGTAAAGCGTGTCATTTGCGGTGCGTTTCGGGCTTTACTTGTGATATATGTTACACACTTCGAATATTGCTTACGATGAAAATGTTCTTGAGCGAGCTGTATTATACAAAAACTCTTTTTTTAGGGCAGATGGTATGTGGTTTAGGGTTAAGGGGACATTGAAGGTCAGTCTCAACATCGGACTCTATCGGTGCTGCACATTTTTAAATGGCTTTCGAAGTAACTGTCACGTTTTTAGTGCCAGACAGAAGTTACACGCCTACTGTGGAGGGAACACAATGTACACATCTCAGACCGCAGCCTGGCACCAAGCGCGCAAAAAATGTAGCCATCTTGGACGCTGCATCTCTGCACTAATAATCATTTCGCAGTGATGTAAGAGGGGGGGGGGGAATGCATGCATGACCATGCATGCATTTTAAACATTGCGAAAAGTTAGTGTAGTTGTGGACTCTTGAACGTGATTCGGTTAATGTTTGTTCTGTCAAATTCATTCCGTCGTCACTAAATGGATTATGAAACACGAAATTGCGTAATAGGGAGTCAGTCGAAATTTGACGTTTGGTATCGTGGTCTAAGTGTGCATACTGCTTGATTTGTGACCTTCAGGGTTCTGAGTGTGTCATGGTATGTTTCCACGTATGGCTCACGTGGTTATGTACGTGGTCGAGCTATAGACGCGGGCGCGCGGACCTATGGCTGCTGTATGGCAAGCCGTTTTACATTTAAAACTCACTCTGTTTTCGTGCTACTACTAAATTTGTTAGGTACTTGCATTATTTTAAGGTACTTGTAAGAGATATCAGTATGGTTTCATTAGATATACTATTATACTTACTACACCAATTTTTTTTCTAAAGGTTGTACATAAAACTAGAAGGTTATTATTTACAAAATTAACTTAAAATTCTACCTTATCCCTACCTTATGTTTAATTAAATTTGACTTGCTGTTTTTTGCAATTATTTGTGAAATTTGCTAGCAATTCAGAGTGAAAAGTTTGACAGTAAATGTTTTTCAGTGTGCCTACTAGTATTACTTTTGCTATCTGTTAGATACTTGTACTTATTTCAGTACTAGTAAGTTTTCCATTGTTGCTAGTATCTTATTTCACATTGACTTCTTTGGGGATCTGTCGTTCCGATATCAACTATTTATTCTGACTGTATTCTGATTGTTTCTAGTATTTATTTGTTAGATACAAGTAGTTATACTTGTTTTGTGTGCGCTAACTCATGCTTTTCCATACTTCGTCCAGTGTTTTGTTCACTTATGGCTTTGTGCATGTAGTTCTAAGTTTTCCAGTTTATCTTCTAAACCTTAGTTTTCATTATATTTAATTTAACTGGCATTTCAATCTCAACCTCTCACAATTCCTTTATGCACCCTAGGGGGGTTAGTAGACCCCTGTTGGGAAACCCTGATTGTTTAAATAAACATGCAGACATTCTTGAAGTGAGGTATTTGTCAGGGCTGTGCTTGTTTGTGTTGGTTAAATGCATGTAAAAATCTCAGTTTGGATGTTTGTAATGCGGTTAATACGGATATAACATGAAAATGTTGAAATAAGCATGGATATAATCACACTGTCTGTCCTGTCCACTAAATGTCTCCCCAAATAGCCATGAGCGGATGGACGGTAGGCCTACGCTTGTCAGATACCACTTGCTTAAAGCCTTTCATTGTAATTCTTGTTCGCTCAGCCGTTCTAATATCAAGCTGTGATAAATCTCTTTGGAGAGGGAGATTTGCTGTTTAGTTGGGTTAAAAAGTTTATGGGTTTTAACAGACATGAGGTTGAGTAAATTATGTTGTAAATAGTTAACTTTTTTTAATTGTTAAAGTTGCCTATAAATATTATTGGACACTTTACCTTGTGGAATAAAGAAATATGATTGACCGCAAACAGGGTATTTTTGGAAACTAAAAACATTCATTTCTTTTTTCTTTTTTTTTTCTGGATGGTGCACCACTAGGTGTCAATATGAGATCAAGGTTGGGATTTTTGTTTATTTGTTTGTAAATATGAGTTTACTTGAGTCATTTGTCTCTGCTGTTAAATTGTATTATGTAAATATAGAATTTATATCAGTCATTGGCAAGCTAAACTATATACTGTCATCATCAGTGTCTGACACTGAAAAAGTTACATTGGTTCCTAGTAATCTAACGAGCATGTATCGCTTTCTGTTTGCTTCACCCTTTGACTCCTGGGAAAGATTAACAGATTAGCTGGTATAAATAACACAGAGGTGTCTAGAACCTATTTACTCTAGCTGGGTACAAGTGATTGGATTATCTTAATGAGAGTATTGAAGATTCTCCTTAAAAAGTTTGTGTCGGAATGATCTTTGCCCTCCAGTCCTAAATGGACAGCTCTGATGGCTTTATAAAATTAAGTTGCTCCCTGCCCTCTAACTTTTCATTATTATTTTTTGTAGGACAAGGAACTGTCAGCACTAAGGAGACTGTTTTGATAGTCATTGAAGCATAGAATACACAATTAAATATTTGGTGATATAATCAATTATCTAAGTAAGAAAACAGACTAAATAATGCCTAGTTCTTTTTGTGTATTGAGGAATCATTTCTGATATGTGCACATTTATATAAACACTTTGAAGTCACTTAGTACCTCACATCCATAGTATCAAATGCTGTTCACTTAAGATTATCATCACAATATTTCTGTGTCATTAAAATAACACAATAAATATCTATGCTGACGGGCATATTTATAGGCACCTAAAACCATTGCCCAGAATCCAATCAGGCAGTGACCTACTGGGCAGAGAACAGCTCTGATTTGACTGCTGTGAAGGTCAATCTCTATGTCAGACACTTGAATAAACATTATTATTAAACTTATTTTAAAGTTCTATTAAACTAGTAACTTGATTTAGTCTTGAAACTGAGGGAGAAAGGACGTCTTTGTTGCTTCACCCAATTATGTGCTATGTTCTCTATGCAGTAGTTCCACGGAGGCTCATGTCGTCAGTTCCTGGCGGATCCGGTGAGAATTTCTTTTATGTCGTCCTCTGCGGTGGAGCCTTCGCGGGTGCTGTGGCATATGTAAGTCTGATCGAAGCTCAAACCACTTATGATATATTTTAATGTCAGCTCATTTGTTGAAATAATTAATGTCTTTACTAAATTCTCTTGATAGTCTTATAGAACGGTTGCAACAGACCAGGCACGTTTTACTGATCGTGTTTCTGAAATAAATGCTCGCCCCAAGTCTGACTGGAAGCCCAAACCGTGGCCACCCAAGAGTAAGTCTCACCTATGTTCTGATTTTAGTGTTGTAATTTAGTCGGTGTCACTTTTGGGATTCAGATTTTCTTATGGCTTGTTAAAACTAGGGTGCAAGAGCGGAAACCATTAACCTCGGTACAGAAAGTTGAATACTAAAAGCAGCTTTCTAAAGAAGAATAGAGGCATAAGGTTATATTAAGAGAAACTTCAGCATCCTGTTGGACATACAGTGCTTTTCACATAGGTCTGGTAGCAGATTTCATTCTGACATTGTGGTCAGTACAGTAATGTTAGACACCTGCCCTCTTAATTCACCGTCACAGTCCTGGCAAATCCACTTTCACCACATTAAATAACTGTATCAAATCCAAGTGTGTCTAACACTCCTGCATCTGAGCCAAACATTATTAAACTGCCTGATCTAAATGACAGCAGCATTAAAAAGCTCTCTCATTCTATTATTATAAATAAGGGGATATTGTGTGTTGTAACGCGGTCTGATATGAGTGAGTGACTGCTGACAGAAAGGTTTATACAGCCGCTTCAGGGTTCATTGACATTTCAAATTACAATGTGCTATCGTTTAATTTTGTTGTTGTTTGTTTGTTTTTAGGTGAGGAGAATGGCAATGGTGAGTTCATGTGATCTTTTTATGTCATAATTTCTCCATGATGTACCGTAAATAACTTTATGATATTTCAATTGAAAGAATTACAGTTCTGTCTTTTAAATGACTGTGTAACACATCTGTTTGCCTCTCAACTAATGGGATCCATTGAACAAATTTTGCTAAACTAGCTTTCGCTTTAACTTGCAATGGTTTTTGGGAGTTATTACTGGAACTGTATTATAGGTTTCTCAAGGTCAAAGGTTATCTAACTGATAACGCCCCCTACTTTTCAGTCTCATCCCATTTAGTTGACCCAGACACCTTATTGGCTTTAAAACACCAGACAAAGATTATGTTCTTGGCACATAGTTTTACCTGTTCTGATTAATATTTGCTATATGCCAAGTAGGATCAACATAAGTTTTGCAAATATCCTGTAATGACACTACAGATTATGGTAGAATAATGGCTAAACTGTAATGCCAAAGAGCGTGTGCACAGACTGAAACTGAAAAGTGAGCTAAAACTGACTGAAACCCCCCTGTTTCAGAGGAGCTTTTTCACACCTCCGGTTTGCTTTCTGAAAAGGGGCGTTGTTCACTGGGGTAAGGGGTGGGGGTAGAGATAGTAGAGAGATTGCATAAAATAGGGAGTTACAATAAGTGAATAAATACTGGTAATTGCACACAGCCAATGTAAACATACACACGTTGGCAAGATGGACACCGTTGCGCAATTTGAATTTCATAAAATACACCTTGCTAATAAGGCACAGCTCGCTGGTGTTTAGTGTCCCGCGGCAGCAGAGAACCCGCCGTCAGCGCAGCTCAAGAGCTCTGCGTTCAGACACACGCAATAGGCTAAGCTTGCCACAGAGCACCAGCAAAATAATTACACCGAACACAAGTGATTGCGCTGGTGATGTCCTGCAGAGCGTGATTTACAGTCTAGTCTCCAGACAAACTTAGATATACGTAATATTGCACATTTACTATTATAGCACAGGTTTACTGTATTGAGCGAGCGGAACAGAGACTGCAAAACCGGTTTGCACTAGCCCCCAATTCAAAAAACTGTCCGGTAAAAAAGTTGTCCTTACAAACAAATTTTCCGTGTGTTTTTATAGGACTCTGCAAACCAGCAGGATGCAGCCAAACTCGGCTTGTCGCGTCGCAGGGAAACGAAAACAACACTTTTGTGTTTTTGCACTGAACAAAGGCACAAACACGAGCCATGACTCATAAACAACAACAACGGGGGTTAATGTAAACTAGTGACACGAGTGCTATATTTCAGTGTGAAGACGATCCGCGAAACCGGTTTGCACGAGTCCCCAGTTCAAAAAACTGTTCGGTATTAAATTATGCCAAAGCTCATGCAAAGCAAGGCGCAGAGATTGGATTAGATGAGTCCTTTGTCATGTGTAATGTCACGCTGCTCATTAATAATGCCTAAAAGGGGGTGTCAACCCGATGACTTACATAAGCCACGCAGCCAATGAGCGCTAAAAAAAACCCTGCTTCTACGTCACGGGCCTCAAACGTAACTTTTAAAACCAGATCACGAAATGGTCACAAAAAGCGCAAAAATTACCAATTTACACTTTGTAACATATTTCGTGACAGCTATTACTGTTTTAAGCAATGTACAACATGGTCATGGGTTCAATTCCTGGGGAAGGTATGATCTGATAAAGTGGATACCTTGAATGCAAACACTTTGTATAAAGACAATGAATGATTGGATTACAGAGTTGTTCTCAGGTTACCCTTCTAACCCACCTGATGCCCTGATCCTATTTGTCAGAAAGCCTGTTAATCAGAACTGGATGGCTTTCTTTTTGACACTGTGTCACTTTCCTCTTGAATAAACTGTGTATATGATCCGTCTGCACCCCTGTGCACTCCCATTGTCTCTCACAACCCTTTTTCCCAACTTACTTACCTGTGCTCCTCTTTTAATGACTACAGTCCAGTCCAGAAAGACTTGCCAGCCAATATAAACAACACAGTTTTATTATACTGTGCTCTTTCAAATGCAAAAACAGAGTATTAAACAACAAACTCAAAGCTTGACCTAATCTCTTTCCTAACTGTCTCTTTGTTCTGACTCTTTCCAGAGTAAACTAATTGGGACAGTCTGGGCTGATCACCTATAGTCTTCAGTCAGAACTTTTTGGATGATTCTCTTCTGAGCTAATGTCGTTATGAATCCTGCTTTTTCCATTGAACTGATATTTTTCATACCATTGATTTTTAAACCCTTATTTAAATGTTAATTATGGTGTAAAAGAGTAGCAATTGAAAGACATGTAAAAGAATGCTTCCCTCTGTGAGTTAACTTATTAAACACGCACAACAAAGCCCCTTTGTTTGTTATTATGTGTTGCTGGAATTCACTGAGTTGCTGGTACAGCTAACTTTGAACAGATGGTAAGGCTCAACCATCTTTATATTCCCTCTCCTCACCTGTCCTCCCAGCCCCTTTCTTCCTGTTGTTTCTGTTCAGTTTCTCTTTTCAGCGTCCCTCCTCATTCTTGGGTTTTGCATGCCGCCTGCTGTGATTGTGTGATTTTTGACGAAGCTAGATTATATTCTCTGTTTAGCCATTTATTGGGGGTTCCAGGAGATTTGATAAGATGGATGCTGTGTGTGTGACATTTTGAAAGGCATGTTGGCAAATGTAAACATTTTACTGTGTATTTGGATGTTCTTAGCCGCACAGATGTTCTCAGGTAACTAGCTTTAAATTAAATTTAAATAATTTCTACCATAATATATTGTTCTTCAACTAAATAATTAATTTATCATTATTATTTAGCTAACATTTACATTACTAAAATCAGTATAAATTATTATATAGTTTGATATAATTATTATATAGTTCCTTAGGTAATTAGTTGCAGTTAGTACAGTTCTCAAAATATTTATTTAATATTAGGAACGTAATATTTTAGATATTATTATTGTACCGCCTTACAAAAACTGTCAAATGTTGAATCAAGTTGTATTTTGCAAGATCTATAATACTACTTTGTATTTATTAATGAAGAATCTATGATAATTGAATTTCACTAATTGAAAATAACATTTTGACATTTTTAGTAATGTAAGAAAATATAATTGTAAAAAGTTTAAAATATAAAAAATTGAAATAAATGGTAATACTTTTTATAATGTAAATAATAGATAATTCTTTAATTTGTAGAAACATGGTATTACTGATTGATCTAAATTGTTTATGACAGCATGAATTGAATTACTACAGTGTACTTTTTTTTTTTTTTTTTTTTGTTATTGCTTTTTTTATATATGCTTTTTTTTTATATATATATGCTTTTCTTAATATATTATTATATAAAATCTTACAATCTTAAAATAGGTTTAATTTTATTTAAGTGAAATACAATTTCATATAATGTCTACCCAGTCATTTCTATGTGAGATTCAAAAGTGAGTATGAGTGTGCTAAAAATGAAAACAGCTTGATGCCTGATTTTCTTTCTTCTCTGTCTGTTTAGAAGAAGCTAGTGCAGAGGAAGGAGAGGTGGCAGAGACTGTAGAGAGCGCAGCCGAGGAGGATGTTCCTGCTGAGGCACCTGATGTTTTGCTGGAAACAGCCGAGGCCACCAGAGAGAAGGCGGGAACTCTAGAGACCGTTGTGGAAGAGGTTGCCGAGATGGTGGCAGAGACTGCAGAGGTGGTTGCTGAGGTGGCAGTGGTTGTCCATGAAACAGCAGAGGAGGTGGCAGCGGTGGCAGAAGAAGTGGAAAAGGTAGCAGAAGAAGTAGAAGCTGCAGCAGAGGCCGTCATAACTCCTGTTATCCAAGCTGAAGAGCCGGCGTCGGAGAGCAACGGTACGACCCCAGCCCCCCAAGAGGAGGCAGTAGCAGAGGCTGCTAGTACAGAGTCCTAAATGGCTCATGGGTACTCAAACACTCACCCACACACAAGATACAGAAGACTAAAATGTCTTATACAGCAAAATGGTCACTGTTTCACTTTATCCATACATGTTACTCTTACATCCAAAAAAGAACAAAACATGGCACTTGAACAAAAAGATTTTATTGCAGGTCTTTCCTCATTTTTTTTTCTCCCTTGCACGTAGATTCTTTAGTCCTAAACTGAAGTTTTAAGGTGCTCCGAGACACATGAACTAACAGTGACAGTGTACTGTATGTGATTAACTGTATCCTCTTTTTGCATCGATGAGTTATACAACAGGATTTGATGCTTGAGTGTCAATAATGTCGTTCCCACTAGATAGCACACAGCGTATTTTTATCATATTACTGGATTTTGCTGGAAATATTTGAAAATTATATAAATTATAACTTAAAGAAATTATAAATGATCAAGTTTTTCGGGTATTGATAATTGTAGAAACCACTGTGAGAATCCAAAGTTGCTGCTTTTTGTTACATGTGACCAATCATTCCAATGGACACGCTTTTGACCATCTACTCCTGTTCTCCTTATTTCTTACACTTTGGTTCACTCTCAATCTTCTCACAATTCTGAGCCAGCCTTCTGTCATCTTTAACCTCTTTCCTGCCTTATCTTCTATTTGCGGCGCAAGGACACCAAAAAACAAATGTACTGCTGTATGTAGTGATTTTTTTTTGTTTTGTAATAACAGTAACAGTTCATGCTTCTCTGCCAGATATCACTTGTTGGTACACGCCAGGTAAAACTGTGAAAAGTGTGAGTGTTTTGCTCCCTAGCGACTAGGCCAGACGTGTTTCTGTATTAGTTTTCCCTATATATTCCTCTGTATGCCTGACAAGGAACTCCGTAACATACCAAGAAGGTCATGTGTGTGTCATTAATGAAACTGCTAATTTATTTGGAAATTGCAATTGTGTAATAAAAATGGATAAGGGATTCAAAGCCAATTAATAAAATGAAATTAATAAATATAAAAATATTGTGTTTAATTTATTTCTGAAAATATTCTACCTTTCAAAATGAAATGTAACATCTTAAACACTGACGAGTTCATCCTCTGTTTTAAAAGTAATGTTTTAAAATGCTGAATTTGGTGTAAAGGTAATCAGTGTTGCACATTATAACCTACAATATCATCTCAACATGGAAAGTTGTTTTATCGCTTAACCTTTGTGGTAGTTATACTTGTGGTGTGTCCCTTTCTAAGTGATATTTGGCAGTAAAGCCTCTTAATGTACTGTCTGAATGATCAGAAACATGCATGCTGTGATCATGCATGATGATACTCACTGAAAGTTTCTTACATTCTGTGAAATGCATACAAGATACAAAATACACACCATATATCATGTTTGAATGCACTAAAATTTACTTAAGCTACTTAAGCTGTTTTCATTGATGTTATAACTACCACTAATGTAGTGAGGATGAAACTCTGCGCTTGACTTTTAGACTCGAGTTTACCATCTTTCCTGTGTCTAGATTAAACTCCAGTCATAAACACAGAGAAATGTCAATTTATAAACCATTTGAACTTATAACTGACTGTTGTTAAACCTTTAAACAAGTAATTTAATACCTCAAACATATAATGACTGTTTTTTGTTTGTGATTATTGGGTGGCTTGATTATGTCTTGTAGGGTTGGTTAGCACAGCAGCTGCAGAAACCGTAGAGCTGGCTGCTGCATCCGTGACCGAAGTTTTTCCTGTGGAGTCTGTATCCGTGGAAGATGTGCAAGTTGAAGCTCTACCTGAGGAGCCCATTGAGATTCCTACAACAGATCATTTGGAAAACGTACCAGTAACAGAGGTGGCACCTGCTGTTCCAGTAATGGAAGAGGAACCAACTTCTCTAGTAGCAGAGGCACCAGATGCTGCGGTAATAGAAGAGCCTCCTGTAGCAGAGCAATTGTCTGTTTCTCCAGTGACAGAAGAAACACCAGTAGTAGAGGAGATACCAGTTGATTCACCAGCAGCAGAAGTGTTTGTTGCTCCAGTGACAGAAGAAACACCAGTTTCCTTCATTGTAGATGAGCCTGTTGCAGCAGTGTTAGAAGAGCCTCCAGTAGTAGAGGAGACACCAGTTGATTCACCAGCAGCAGAAGTATTTGTTGCTCCAGTGATTGAAGCAGCGGTTTCCCCAGTTGTAGAAGAACCAGCTGTTTTAGCAGCAGTAGAAGCAACTCCAGTAGTAGAGGAGACACCAGTTGATTCACCACTACCCTCTGAAAAAGCAGTTGATGTCCCTGTGATAGAAGAGGAAGTATTAGTTTCCCCAGTCACTGAAGAGATGCCTGTTGCCCCAGAAGCGGAGGTGTCAGTTGCCCCAGTGATTGAAGAGATGCCTGTTGCCCTTGTGCCAGAAGAAGCAGCTGTTTCCTTTGTAATTGAAGAAGCTCCTGTTGTTGTGGTTGAAGACGCACTTGTTGTAGCAAGTGAAGAACTTGAGGAAACACCTGCAGCCAGTGTAGCAGAAGAGGGTATTCCAGTGGTTGAGGAAATTAAGCCAGAAGAGGTGATTGCAGAAAGTGCCGTTGCGGAGGCTTCAGTAAGTTTAATCAAGGAACAAGCAGCAAGTCCAGTCGTGGAAGTTACAGAAAGTGTTGTTGAGCCAGATATTGCAAGCACAGTGGTCGCTGAGGAAGTTGCTCCAGCTGAAACCTCTTCGGAAGAGCCCAAACGAGACTACATCTTGGTTGTCTTGGAGGGAGCTCCCAAAACAGAAAAGAAGCCAAAGGTGCTCGGTGTGTCACCTGTGACTGGCAAGATCATCCCAGCCCCTGATGATGGTGAAGAGTCATCGGGACAGGTAACAGGTAATCTGGTGTAACAATACACTGCTGGGTTAACTAGTTAAGTAAATAATGATGGGAGCAAAAAATGTAGATTTACAGAATAATTACTTGACAAATACTTGAAATGAGAGGAATAGTGAATTAGCGAGAAGATTGTGAGATATGAAGAGTTTATTCACAAAAATAGTTAATTTTCAGAAGTCACGTTTTTTCATTGTGTGTTCCAGT
The DNA here is from genome assembly GCA_032359235.1 of Enteromius mattozi. Lineage (NCBI taxonomy): Eukaryota > Metazoa > Chordata > Actinopteri > Cypriniformes > Cyprinidae > Enteromius > Enteromius mattozi. Next base: position 1,975,325 of record JAUMHE010000016.1, read on the forward strand.
TTATCTTAATCAAACTGCAGTTGGGTTATTTTAAATAGGTTAAAATATTAATACAACGAACACAATAAAACACAATAAAAACATAACATGATTTAAAAAAACATGATTTTTGAACAATTTAAATAAGTTATGTTTTTACAAACTCTTCATACACTAAGACAAAGATGTGTGTATTCTGATGTTACTTCTTGACATGCTTTTTTTTAATTAAATGTTTCTTTTTAATATTGTTCCTAGGGCAAGCGCCGTATGCTTAAAGTGCAGATGTATGAACACCAACTAAAAAAAGGTAACATCATGAACATCACATTATGAAACCATGTTTTCTGTGTGTGTTTGTGATTTTAATAATGTAATACATAACTGATTTTCTAATAATAGTAATTGAAATTTTATCATTTGTATCAAATGTAATGTTTGGAAATGTACAGTAAACATCTCTATTATAGTCTATTATATAGTACAGAATTTAAATAGATATATATTACAGAAACTTTATTGAGCACAAGAGATCCAAATACTGACATGATAATTTTCATTCTTGTTTTGTATTTTTCTAGATATCCTGGGATAGTAAGCCGGTTCCCTGATAAACAGTTAGCAATGTGCCTTCCCAATTTCCTTGACCCCCTGGATTTCAGTAATACTTACACTGGGCCCAGAATGCTGTTTCCTTCCGACTCAGCTCAAAATAATACTTTTTTTTTCAACTCACATGCTCTCCACTGGAGAGTGGTTACTTCACTGTGAAACAAAGGTATCTTGACAATTATAATACGCATGAAAAGCTGTGACCTATCTTTATAGCATTTTTAAATGGAACTGCACATTGGAGCCTATACTTTAGTGAACCCTACCTCAAACATCACATTATAGGACATGTCTTGGAATTGGCATGTCAGTAGTTACAACCAGCAGGGCTACAAATTTGCCCCAAACACTGTCATACCTGCATGCTGGCCATCAGTTTTCTGTTTCTCCTTTGTTTTCAATCTATTTTCCATTTGCATTATTTATGAATTAACACTATTTTTTATTTGTACCTCTCTACCTCAGCTTGAAAAGACAGTGTTCCCATATTCCAGTAACCAGTATTATACTAACTGGCTGGCATTACCATGTGACAAGACTAGGTCAAAAAGCAACTGACAAACAGATAACCTTTACCAATATAATTGATAGAACAATAAGCCATGTTACAAATCACATTCCAGTATTCATTTCTTAAGAGAGTCTCTACAATGTTATCCAAAAGGCAAACCCCACTGCTGCACTCCTTTGCCTTTGTTTTCTCTTTTCTCCTGTGATTATAAAACATGTTGTTTGGCCAATACATACATAATTCCTTTGCTTGATGTGGCAAAAACAGGGTCCCCAAACCCATTATGCCAAGTTACACTCTCATTGATACTAGTTTTGATGCTCATGTGATTTGAGATTTTAGACCGGTAGACAGACATACTATGTGGATCCACAAGGGGGATTAAGGTCAGATATATATATAAAAAAAATAATAAAATGTAAAAAAATATATATATATGATTCTCTTATTTTTTTCATATTTCAAAAGGGACCTTAGAAGTGTTATAAGTAAGATTGCAACTACCTAATGTGAATGTGAGGGAATAATGGGAAGTATTTCAGTATAAATGGTGTTTTCACAGGTTCTTTCTTTTTTTCTTAAGGGTTAGGGATACACCTTTGTGTGCTTTTACAAGGCTTCTCTTTCACTGTAGGCCCTAACTAGGGTTTTTAACTGTGAATGTATGTCAAAGACAAATAAAGAGTTAAAACATTTTTGTGTGAGTGATTGTTTTATTATGAGGTGCTTTTAATGCAGATTCCTCTGTTAATACGCTGCAAGATTAAATTAGTGATTGACCTTATTTTGGTGATTTTAGAATCATTTTTGCTTCTGAACGTATTAGTAATAGATATTTGTCTGAGGTTACGACTGTACAGATCTATTTCAATTATATTACTGTATATTTGAAATATAGCAAAGGGATGTACTACATATATGCTATATTATGTTGGTAATATCTGCCTACCACTTCCCCCAGAAACATTTGCTATTTTAAATATATTATTTATTGTGATCGTCCTATAGTTTATTTATGTCATGATTTCTTTCACATTATTTTTTATTTATTGTGTTTTTAAATTGAGCTTGTTGAAATTTTAGCGCGCGCGCACCTGACAAGGACGTATGTGACGTCAGTTACGGTTGCTGCGCAGTTCGTCAGTCAGATCCTGCAACTGGAGGCCCGAGACCAGCTACGCAAAACATTACCAACTACAGCTCAGCCTGTCAAAACTCATATCTTACTAGGTTTTACATTGACCAAATAGACATATGTGTATCGCCTGCATGCGTGCTCTTGATCGGTGAGCAGTTCGCGCAAGTTGACCAGCTTTAACATCAGTCTGTCATTAGCATTGTTAGCATGCTAACCTTATGACAGAGTGCACTCGGCTGTCTTGAGGTGCACCAAACGACAAGAAATCACAACAAACGGTGAGAAATAGCATATTTTTCTATGTATAGATACGTAAAAGGTTCAAGTTAATTCATTTAGCCGTCATTAGAAAGTAGGCGGTTTGTTTTTAGCGCGGCTGTTTAAGTTAACGTAAACCTCAAGCGTTTGTTTACCGATCTAATAATTCGTGTGGGTTTCCATCTTTTGTTTTCTTTTTACTGTTATTATTTCAAATTGGGCCACTCCTTGTAAAAAAAACAAAAAAATAGTTGATACGATGTGTTACTGCAGGAGAATGGAGGCGCTATTTGTATGTCAGTAATAACAGACCTCTAGTCTATCAGTCGAGTATGGGATCAGTGTTTACATTTTGTTATGCTTGACAGAAAAACGTGATATAAGGGAACGCAGTTGAGGAAATTAAAAGCAAAGATGGGGCATGAAAAGTAGCACAACACCTAGGGGTTTTTCTTTTAAGAAAAAAAACCTAAAACAGTGAATATGATCGGACTGAGATCACTTTTGCCAACAGGATACAGGCCTCTTCCGTTTTCTTGTTTCGTTTCTGTGTTTGTGTGTGTGTGCATTTGTTTGCCTGAAGGTCTGCTTGTGATCTCTGTAAGGATATTAGATTGTTTCCATGCCAGCTGAGAAGGCATCAGATGATATCTGTACCCACTTGGCCCAAGTAGTCATAAGATTTAGTACAAATGCCAATGGGAGATTTTAATTAAACAATGAATTGTCTTAATGCGCAATGCACATTGTTTTCCACACTGCATTTACCAATGGTTGTTTTTATTTCTCAGGCTGTGACGTCACTCAAGGTCATCAGCAGGGGTGCAGTGGATAAGTGCGGTTCTGACACAGAGGAATGAGTCATGACCTCTGTGGTGATTGTAGATGGTGGAGGGAACATATTGGAGTATGTCGCTGGAGATGAGGAAGCTCAGCAGGTAAAGTCTGCGCTTGTGCAAAATACACCATCTCATATGAGAATTGCAACTTAACTACAATCTACATCAAAAACATTTTAAGGAAACTCGAAGTGTTTTTTCCCCAGGAGGTTTGTCCTGATGGGGTGGAGGCTGACGGAGAGAAGGAGTGTCCTGCAGTGATAGTGGAGCAGGTGAATAGCGCTGATGTGGAACAGTGTTATGCTGCTCAGGTGTTAGTCTATGATGATCAGAATACCTACCTGGTCCAGGATGTGGCTGAGGAACAAGTTGTGGAGACTGAGTTTCAGGAGATGGCAGCTGGTAAGTAGTAGTTATCCCAATTGTTTAAGGGCGGTATTTCCATGCAACGAACATATGACTGCATTGACTAAACATGATGGTGATTTATTTTCCAAATATGCCCTGCGTTTTATTTTCTTTGAACAGCTAAAGAGGGACATCTTGTGGCGTTTTTGTGGAAGTTTATACACTTTAGGAAGACAGAAACAAAGCTTTTGCTTGACAGAGTATAATTTGTGTAGGATTAGTACACTTGAACTTGGAAAAGGGTAGGTTATGCTAACTTTAATCTAGATGTCAACAGTGGTTTTGTAATATTTTTGTTTGTTCTCTGTTCTCAAACATAGGCAATACAACATTGATGACTGCTCAGAAGTCTATTTATCTAATAGCAGAAAGAAAGCTTATAGTTGCGTTGTCATCTTTGTAACCGAGGACTGATATATATTGGTAATTATTGGTGTAAAATTATTAAGGAGATCGATTTAATACAGCAAGCAGCTGGTATGACTGGTTTCACAATGCATCAAAACACCAGTTCGATTCACTCACTGAAGAGGATAAACAATAAAAAATATATCAGTCATCACAAAAGCATGTCACGTGATTTGAAGTAATGAGCTCTGGGCTCTTGTTGAAGTGAAGGATGCAAAAAAGCTTTGACAACCAGGAAGCGAAGAGCAGCTGTCGTTTACCCGTGCGCCAAGTTTAAGTAATACTAAGTAATTTCTTGCTCTTTTGTTTTAGCGACACTTTTATTCTGTGTGCGTAGAGTAATATGTAACATTGGCGTTGTGTATATTTATAATTTTTCGTTTACAGTCAGGTGGAGTTATGATTAATTCTTAGCGGATTGATGCTTATTGTCGGAACCAGGAAGTTTGTTTGTTTTCTTTTTGCGTCTTAGCCACGTTGTGTTTTAAAGTGCTTATAACAAGGGTTCAGGGTTAAACGGTGTTTTGCGGTAGAGCTTGAGGGTTAATTTTATTTGTAGCAGCCGTTTGGTTTGGTTGGCTTTGATTGTTTGCTTAAATCAGCTAACGGTTCTGGCCTTGACTGATTTCTTTTCTAAATTCACGAAAACTACCGTTAACAAGTTTGTTAATTTTGAAGGACAACGGGTGCTGGTTTGCTTTTTTACGTTAAAAGAGACTTGCGAGAAATCAGAATTGGTTAGCTTTTATTTTTATGTGACCTGGTCGAGATTCATTGCTGAAAACGTTGGAACCGTTGGGTTTTACAAACAAGTTAGGTTTCGATATATTGTCTTTGGTACAGAGAATTATTCAGACACTTGCACTGGATGAAGTATAACAAATTTGATTTAAAATGTTTTTCGTTTCGAGTTTAGTGCGGAAGTGTATTTAGAGGCGTCATAGGTCGTTGAGTGACAGGACGCCTGGCCAATGAGCGCTCAGCATTGTTTTGCCAGCTACCGTGTAGCCAATAAATATCGAAATAGAAATGTTTTTCTTTTACCGCCAATTTATTACTTTATGTTCTAGAAAATATTTATGAATACAATGCTCTTTTTAATTGTGATGATCCTGAACCATTTTGCTCCTGTAACATCCGTTTTCACATTATTTTATGTATGCAATTTTGTTTGCTTTTTTTTATTTTTATTTATTTATTTTTTTTACACAGTTCAAGGAAAAAAAACCAAAACCTTTCTCTCTCTTTCTTAGTGGAGGTCTCTGTGCATGATAAAACTATAGAAGCAGCTGAAGCTCTGCTGCACATGGATTCACCGGCCAGCTTGCAGGGTGATCGCAGCACAGGTGAGATTTATAGCTGCACATGCACTGCATGCTGTAATACAGGCTAACTTATTCCAACGAATTACTACTGCTTGGTCAGTATATCTTATTTGTGTGAAGAAGCATCAAAACAACAATAGATCTTAATCTCTGCAGAGGAGCTGTTATCTGAGGTGGAGGTCGAAGTGAGAACAGAGGATATGGGACCTGTTGCCAAGGATATTGTTGTTCTGCAGGAGACTGATTTACTGAAAAAGAAAAAGAGAGGTGAACCATGCTTTACCATGAACTGCAGTTCTGTTGGGAAATTAATGCATGATTATTGCATCATATTATAGTACATTGCATTTAGTAAAGTGTGCTTTCAGATCATTTTCTTAATTGCATTACTTTAAAGTGGAAAAATCAACATAGCATAGTTTAAAACTGTAACATTTTTTTGAAGTGATTCATTTGTTTGCTGTGATCTTTCCCAGCAGGACGAAAACCCAGAACTCCACGGAGTTTCTGTGATGGTTCTCTGGATATGGTCTATAAGAGGAAATCAAAAGACAGCAAGGGTAAGTGTTTCTGTTTGTTTATTTGTGAATTTTATTTTTTTATTTTTTATTTTTTTTGGTGCCACAACTTCTTAGTCTGACTCTTGCAGGCTCAACTACTTACCTGTGGGAGTTCCTGTTGGACCTTCTGCAGGACAAAGAAACCTGTCCAAAGTACATTAAGTGGACTCAGAAAGAGAAGGGCATATTCAAGCTTGTGGACTCCAAAGCGGTGTCTAAATTATGGGGCAGACATAAGAATAAACCTGACATGAACTATGAGACAATGGGGAGAGCACTCAGGTAATGTTTTGCCTTTTGTTTTAGTTTTTTTGTTGTTTCTCTGTCTGTTTTTTGGACACTGGAACAAGTTCTAGCAGTCTTGATTGATCTTTTTTTTTTTTTTTTTTTAGGTATTACTATCAGCGGGGCATTTTATCAAAAGTGGAAGGCCAAAGACTTGTGTATCAGTTTAAGGAGATGCCCAAAGACATTGTTTTTATAGATGATGACAATATGGATGACAGCATTGATGAAAGAAAGAGAGAAAGTCCAGCTGCATCCAATCGCAGCAATTCAAAAGGCAAAGGGACTCCAGTCTCTCCCTCTACTGCTGTACCTAAAATCATCAATCTAACCTCAGGACAAGATGCCTTTATGACTGTGCAACAGTCGTCAGATAACATAGCAACAGCCTCTGGGTGTGTATTTTAAGATGTGGGAAATGAAAAATAGAGGGATTTTTTTTTTTTTTTTAATGGAATCCAGAAAAATGTCTAAATATATAATAAGAATAAAGAAAATACACATTTTGATGTATTTAATGTGTTTTTTTTTGTTTGCTTGTTTTTGTTTTCCTATTTATAATTGTATTACTTTATTTTCATATATAAATACAACAAAAACATAGAATTTGGAAATATATTTCATATGGCCCTATTGTAGTTAAAATTTTACCTCTCAAAATTGCACCCATCACATTGCTTTTTTGTTGTTGTTTCCAGGACAGTGAGGCTTGCCATGCAGGTTCCTGTACTCATGACGACACAGGGTCAGAAAATTTCCACTGTAACTGTCAACTCTCCCACCGTCCGCTCGCCGATCCTTCCTGCGCCCAACTCAGTCACTGGGGGTAACAGCGCAGGCAAAGTGGTTCTCCAGGCCGTGCCAACGCTAGTGCCTGCTCAGGGCCAAAGCGGTGAGAGAATCACTTTGCAGCTCATCACCCTTCCCACCATGCCTGGCAAACCTGGCACTCCCATCACTCTGAGCACGTTCTCCCCCGTAACGGTGCCTACCAGCAACACCCAAGTCCTGAAGCTCGCCGTCCCCTCCAACATCTCCACGACCTCCTCCACAGCTCCTGTAACTGTGGTGACCTCACAGCCGGGAGTGACTGTGGTGCCGAATGCACAGCCAGCAATGTCTTTACAGGATGTGACTATTATTAAGGTTGAAACTCCAGAGGTTTCCGTGGATCAGACGCCTAACGTGGCTGAGGAGAAAACACAGACGAACCCCACGACCACACAGAGCTGAGCAAACATCACATATCACTGCATTCAATCACAGGAACCGACATCAATGCTTGTGACACAGATGCAAATAAAGCAAGTGATGTGAAGAGTGGCTGTCTCTTATGTGAAATGGATGAAACTAGCACTACAGCTCAGACGCTTGTTTACGCCCAACACTATAACCACCGTGTGTAGCCTGAACCTGGGTTAGACTTTTCTTTCTTAAATTTATCTATTCAAATCACGCTTTGTTATAGCATACCATCTGTGCTGTGATGCTGTAGGAATGAACCTCACTTGGTGCTAAAGACTGAGAGGAAGTCACACGAATGAAGAGAAACAGCCAAGGTTTTGATCACCTGGTAATTTGGAGCATAAACGAATCTGTGCATAGACATACAATTGCAGTAGTTAATAAAAATGAAACAGCCTTAGGTCAGCTTTTTCCTCCTAAATCATTACTAAAAGTAATTGATTGTGATTTTTGTGTAAATATAAGATTTTTTTTTTTAATATTTTGTACCAAAAAGTGTTTTTGTTTGTTTGTTTTTTTACAGTTCAAAGAAACTGTTTTCTGAAGGACATTCAAATGTTTCTTTTTCTGTCATTTCAGACTTTTTAAATAATTTTCTTTCTGTGCATTTATTACTGTATGTTTTCTGTATCATGCATTCACTGCTTTGTATTTTGCAGATAATTTTTTTCACGTGTACAAAAAAAAGGGAAAGAATGTCTGATACAGTATATTGAATATTCAATATATGAAGCATATATTTTGTTGTATTCTTACCCTTAAATTGTATCCAAGTAGATTTAAATATAGAGAATTATGCAAACAACTGGTTAAATTGTTTTTCTTGTGGAAAATGGCTTTTGGTTTTCTTTTTTTTGTTTTATGTGAACTTTAAGATCTTTATCCATTTATTACAAAACAACACATGGAAAAAAAGTTATGGAGTGTAGGTCTTTACTTCAGGAAATTTAATTTCAGTTAAATTTCTATACATTATGAAACCATATTATTACACAGCCCAAAGTATCTGTACATCTGTACTTTCTCTAGATATAGGGAATATATAGATGATATATTATAGAGACTTCATTAGTATAAGGATTACTGGAGAGCTTTACTTTAAACAAAGCCAAACCGTATTTTTGTTAATTGGCTCAGAAGGGATTCGGACCAGAATAGATTGTCATTCTTTAGTCAGTCTTTGCATCCGGATCATAAAAGATTTCATCATAAAAGGATGGATTTAGCAGGCTGCAAGAAAAATATGTTAACATAATAAATGTTAATCAAATTGATGGTAGGTATAGTTTTGTAGGTAATTAAAAAAGCTACACTACGTAACTTTAGGCCCTCTGGCGGTTGAAGCATCAAACTACAAATGACATGCGGAGGAACAATGTTCTGGTAATTAGGGGAGCTGTGCTTCGGCTCCAACAGTCTATGCGGATGAATCGATTGTTTGAGGCATTATTAGGTCAGAAACATCCAAACTCTCCCAATAATGAAAGAAAGATAGATATCAGAAAAACATGCTTTATGAGTGGGGTAAGTAGTATATATGTCTGTAAGTCTTTTAATTGCAAAAGTTTGGCATGGCCGACATTGGATATAATGCCATTGATATCGTTAAGGTAAAATCAAGGATATTAGTAACCAGGCTATTTATTGGCAAATAAATAATAAACAGCCAATGCACAACAAATAGCATCCTACTCAGAGTATAAAAATGTAATATAGCCTATTTGCTTGTAAACTCTTCAGTTTGAGGTTCATTTGTTTTGGCTTCATACTAACAGGGCAAATCCCACTGCTTGTAGTAGAAGCACCCTTACCTTTATCATTATTTATATACCTGTTACCTTCAGCTTATCATGTTAAATTTTTCTTAAATGTGCAAGACTTTAGATTTAATAGTTTGTCATTAAAGAAAGAGACCACACAATTTAAATACACTGTGATGTATTTACTGATCAATGGCAAACACATCAATGGTTACAGTGTTACTAAAAGAAAAATAAAGTACAGTCAGTATAAATATAAACATCTTTCCACTTGTGCGTCTTCCTGACATCATCTTTTGAGATCAGCACTTAATAAATTACAATATATTGCACAACCTCTGTTTAACAAACAACGAGAGCATAATAGTTCATCTCCATCGAGGAAAATAATAAGCACAGAGGTGCATTAAGACCTACATTAGCAGGTGAAAATAAGGTTTATGTGAATAAAATGTTAAATTCTTTGCAATGATGCAAACAATGCATTCTCACATTCAGACGTTTGCGCACACTCTAGGAATGTCCCAAGCTGCTCTAGATCCCTATTGGAAAGCTCTAATGATTGACAGCTACATGAGCCTATGAGGCTGCTGACTAAAGCTTAGGTCACACACCAGTGACAGATGATCAGAGGGATAATGATACGACGGAAGCCGGTCTGGCCCGATTTGCTCTTCGCTCGGTATCTTTAGCACAGTGTTCACCTGGAAGGCTCTTTCCGAGTACCAAATGTAGTCCAAGGTGGAGCGGCTCTCTCCGCTAGGCCGGATCTTCCAGCTGGTGTAAGGCGGCTCTGTGTTCCTGTCCTCACTCAGACACTTGTAAGCACTATCTAGCCCCAGAGGAGAAGTCATAAAATGCCTGTACACTTCCTCATTTGGTTCCGCGTTAAAATCCCCACACACCACCAACGGAATACCCTCTCCGCTGTCCCCAACCCTAGTCCGGTTTTCATCATCCATCTCCGGGTAGGATTGTGTGGTTAGTTCGCAGAGCTGCTGGAGGAGGTGAGCCCCCTGTGCGCTTCGAAACGCCTCCCAGCCGCTCCGCGCTTTCAGGTGCGTTACTGCCACGCAGAACACTCGACCTGTGAACCTGCAGCGGAGTGTAGCCACGATAGCAACCTGGTTGGTTTTGAGCAACATGACAGAGAGTCTGAGGTGAGTGGTGTGGAGCAGCTGGAAGCGACGGCGGTTGAAGAACAGAGCGCAGCCGTCGGGCCCGTTGTTATTGTGAACGTCCAAGCAGGGGGAGCACGGCTTGGGGCAAAAGCTGCTCTGGTAGCCTAGGCTGGCGAGCACAGGCTGGAAGGTGTCGAAGTAGTGGTCCACCTCCTGGAGACACAGCACATCTGGCCTATAGGTGAGGATCTCTTCCAGTATGAGATACTTCCTCTCTGACCAGTTCAGTGCATCCATTGGGCAGCGCACAAAACCGTCCTTGCCTTCACCCAGAGCTGCAGATACACGAGAGCAATAAAGAACGTTTACGTCACTTTTTGAGCAATATATGGTAGCGTTGTAGTAAAAGGTGAAGAGTTTCAGTTTTATAAACAATAAGCAAGAAGATTTTAAACCGGGGGCTAGAAGTGCCTCATACATTCAGCCCCAAAATGTAAATACCAACACAATTGGTTAGCTTCAAATATATATTAGATATGTTAAAAACAATAATTTAAAAATACTTACAGAATTTGTTTATAAACACTGGCCAGTATTATTTTGTTGTTATTTTATATATATTAATTTATGTATACAGCCGTTCAAATGTATCAGTATGATTTTCTTTTTAATCGTTAAAATTTATTTCACATTTTTTAAAATTAAATTAATACTTTTATTCAGCAAGGGCACATTAAATGATTTGAAAAATAAAATTTTTAAACATATTCAAATCAAAATGGCTATACACAGCAAATGTTTTATCTGTATATTTGAAAAAATATATATAATAATAATTTTGGTATATAATCATGTACTTTTTACCAATATTTTAATATCGTATTTTAAGAATTTCGTTTGGCTTTAGTACAGTGGCAATAGAAAAATATATTACTTCAGAGAAAAACATAATTTCAAGCTTATTTTTCCTCACACATGCAAATATATACAGCTGCCTTAATATTTTAGCCGTTAAAAAGGGCAAGACCCCAGGTTTGTTACCTTCTGTGAATCAAACACATGACACAAGCAGACAGACTCTGTACCTTGTGCTAAGATGTTCCACTGCATGACACGGATGGGTGCGCTCTGCAGCGAGCAGGCTCTGGTCATCATGAAGTCTCGATGCAGTCGAGGAGGCCGGTTCCTCAAAACCTCCTCACATTCACGCAGCAGCGCATCCGGGTCAACCTGCTCATTCTCGTAGTCGTCAGTATCCACATGAGGGTCTGTCAGCGCAGAGCTGCTCAGAGTCTGGGCCAGAGTACTGAAGAGTCTACTACTGCTGCTGCTGCCCATCTGACACACTGCAAGCACATCACAAAATTATATATTTACACACACATTTTTGTAACACTTGTAATGTAAAAAATGATAAAACTTGTAGGCACACACAAGATTAATATTTATATATGACATAGGCCTACAGCATGTTGTGATGCAGAAACTGCTGTCATTCGCTTACATAGTGTGAAAGACGACACAACATACTTTCTACAAAACAAACAGCAGCCAATGATATAAATAGTGCAGTACACTGTGTAGTGTGACAGCACATGGTAGCTATTTAAAGAGCAGAAGAATTAGGTCTGTCTGTACTTGTTTATGATTTGTATTACTAAAGTATAATTAAAAAAGTAAAACTAGAAACAACATTATTTGGTTATTATATGATACCTTACAGTGTATTGATCAAATGTTAAAAAGTGCTGCTTCTTTTAAAAGCACTCATAAGTTCAAAAGAAGCTTGTCTGTGATTCCTGGGCATCTGCCTGGGCTTGTTTTGAGCCTTTACAACAGGTTTAAGTAGATATGAATCACCTGCATGAGTGTGTGCTTGTATACCTTTATAGACAGTATCTGATTTATCTCTTTACTCATTAAATCTTAATGGACACAGAAACTTTGGTATGCTAGTTTACGGCTATGTAAATTATTCATCATGGTACTAGACGATGGGTTAACTGCAGCCATGAAAATCGCTGTGTAATGACAACTCAGCCACACTCAGAGTCACAGTATCGAGAACTAACAGTGCTGCGGGAAACACGACTCTCCTTGTGGACAGGAAACAGGAACCATCATCGGTCCAGTTTGTACCAGATTCGCCATAAATAACATATATAAACTTTGAGTTATCATTTCAGTTTAAGACTTGTCACTATAATTAATGAAGCTTGTTGTAAAGAAGATTTCTATAACCTTCCTAAGCAACACAATTTGACTTCGACTAGTAAACAACCACTTAAAACACCCAGAATACTCTAGCAACTGCACAACCATATACTAAAAACCACTCAGAAAACATCAGCAACAATCAAAAACTGTAGCATCATGGCAGCAAATTGTGCATTCCTGTCATTTTAATCTTACATTTACATTAATGTTCAAACATTGATTTTATTTATTTACAAAATTAAGAAAGCCGGAGGCAATAAATGTTTATAAAATGAAGATATTTATGTAGCAAAATGTATGGTTTCAACAAAAACAGATTATAAATACTATTTCACAATATATCCGCATTTTGATCAAATAAATATATCCTTGGTGAGCATGAGATGTCTTTCGTAAAACATTAAAACATTACTGACCTTAAAAATTTGACTGTGTAAATAAAATGTACATTTAAACAAACACACAGTCAAACATTGTAGGAGTGATTCTGATCATTTAAATTTTGAAACAAAGCTTTGATTTATTAATCTTACATATATCATCCGATTCCATCTTGTTCCCCCTTCGTCGTCTCCTTTACCTCCTCAAGAATACATCCAAGAACTCTACATCCAGTCTCTCTCTCTCTCTTTATATTTATGACTTTGGTTATGTCTTTGTCAAGTTGAAAAAGCAGAAGTGACAAGAAGTTATTAATGTAATAGTCAAGTGCTGAATACTCAGGGCTGTTCATGGGTAAACCTAGTCATTGGTTAGTAAACCACACAACATCTAAACCAACCGGTTCAGTATTATAAGTCACATGCAACTATATGTATCAGCATTAAAAAAAATCATCCTGTCTAAGTAAACTCACCATCTCTGGACATCTACTGTAACTAAATAAGTGACTGGTCAGGGTACGTGGCCAGTAACATTAAGTTTTCATTCATCTAAAGAACTAAGAACCTTTCTTTTAAAAAATACCTCTAATTATATGCTTTTCCACTGACTGTCTCCGATGCATGTGATCTAAAGGCACAATCCTCTTCTCTTAGACTTTGAGGGAGTCCAGGACTAATCCAGTGCTGATCCAGTGCCCGGTCAGTGGGTTAGAGTATGACTGACAGAGAGAACACTAGCATCCACCCACTGAGCTCTCACACTTTCGTATGTGAAGATTCTGGGGGCTGCGGATGTGACAGTGTGTGTATCTGTGTGTCTGTGTGTGTTCCAACACAAAGGAGTTCCTGAATGAACCAGTTTGTCTGTGCTTCCCCTGCCATTTATTCTGAACAATGACTCATTTGAAAATCACGAGAGGGACCCAAAGCATGCCTGCACACACACACACACGGTTGTGCACGGTGAAGAGAACACTTCAGCTCTAATTTATTATATGGTTTGAGGAAGACAGTGTGGCTAATTAGTCTGGAATGTAATAAGCTTACAGTTTTAAAATTGCTAACATTGCTTCATTCATTACATATATCATGACACTGAAGAATGGAGCGATGGCTGTTGAAAATTCAGCTTTGCCATCACAGGATTAAATGACATAAAATATATTAAAATAGAAAACAGTTATTTTAACTGCCTTGGTGAACATAAGAGACTTCTTTCTTATATTTAAATTATTAAAATTAAATGAGTAAATTAACAATGAACAATAGTATGTAAAAATACATTCCTAGATTAATAAATGCTATAAAAATGTTGTTCATCGCTACTTAAAACTATATCTTCTGCATTAATATTAAAGAACTAACTTGCCTGTTCTGCATATGACTCAATCTGGTGATGTAACATTAGGCTAGGTATGTGAGGACATGTGAGGACTAGTGACCGAATCTAGTGACAAAGCTATTCTCGGATTAGGAGAAATGCTGACAAACTCATTAGGTGTGAAGACGATGCACACCAACTATAACCTGAAAACTATGTCTAAATGACATTTAATGAGAAGCTACACCTTGGATTAAAAATGTAATCAGCGTAGATATTAAGGGGGCCATGTTCAAACTAGTAGTTTTAGTAGATGTTTAATAGTGTAAGATTTTTACAACTTTTACTTTGGACCATGTCAATACTAAATACTTGGTTATATCCATGCTGTGGATATATATTTGCAGGCATTTACTATCTTGAGGGGATTCATACTATTATGAATCCAAATTTTACTATTTACAACCACTAAAATACTAGTTTTTCACTGTAAATACCCCAGCAATTACTGGAGATACTTTTATTTGCTTATTCAGTCTAACTTACATAACATCACTGTTCCCAGACCTTGTTCTGCTCCAGGTCAAATTCCTTACACAAGAGCAGTCCTGCAGGCGGACCCGTTCACACAGAGCTGGGATCACTTACACTGTACACAGTTTTATCTGTTCAATGGATAAAGTCTTGTTGGTTTAAAGTAGCATGTGTTCGTCACTTTCCATCGCTTCAATAGCTTATCACAGGCACATACTCTGTGCTTTCTGTTTAATATCACAAGTCAATTGCACAGATGATGGAGAGGACGGGTTTGATAAATCTAAAAAGAGAGCATGTCTCATTCAAATAACCTTAAAAACTCTGTTCAGTTTGGGGATTGAACCATCGGGGACTGTTTAAAGGTTGTACTGTTCACTGACCTTTAGCAGGACTATCAAGTTACCTGGAAGACACACTAGAATAGATCTAAGTAGAGAACACCAAACTAACCCAAGCAACAATATAAAGAAAAACAAAATATAAAAATAATGTAACAAAATTACATATATCAAACTTCCTTCAGAATTGTAACATTACAGTACTGAAATTACTAAAGCTGAAATAAAAATAAATTAAAAATTAAATAAAAATAAACGCTAGAAACGTAGAAAACACTAAAGAATGACAAAAGCCCAAACTAAAGTCAAAATGAAAAATAAAGACTAATTTATTTAACAAAATAAAGCTAACTAAAATAAATAAATAAGCAAAATAAACACTACAATAGTATAAATGATACTGCTTTTGGTCACAGGTTTGTTCGAAAATGAATAAGAGAACAAATACATCTGAATAAAGACTATAAAATGCCTTTTACATAAACAAAATCCAACAACACCGTTATGGGGATTTGCTATGGGAGACTGCCATATGTTTTCACACCCCAGAGGGTGCATCTCTCCCTCTTACTGTATATGAGTCATCTGTGTGAGAGCACGAGGGACAAGTGATATGATCTCAAATCACATTCTTCTCCTCAATACTCACACTGCACCACATAAAACACTAAAAACTGAATTTAACTGAGACTGTCTCAAATCGTCGAGCGTCAAAGGTGCATTCCGAGTCACCTACTGTCTAGGAACAGAAAGAATATATGCCACAAAACCTTAGATTACCTTGTAAAGAACTAAGCAGGACGGGTGATGAGTTGGACCTTGATGGAGGATGATGAACTCGTGAACTCGGAAGGCTGCTGTTCTTCATCGTACCGGACTTCTTTGGATGTGTCCCCAGGGATGAGAGACAGACGGCGGCCAGGTCTCGATGAAGCCGCGATGAACAGCGCCGAGCCGGATACATTGTTCTGCTTTGATCGACAATCCTTCGAGCTGCAATTTAAACTGATAAAAGCCGAACTATGGCTTTAAGTAAGAAATAAGTTATAAAATAAACCTATATAACACCTGTAAAAGCCATTGTGGACACTACTTAGATAAGTTTCGTTGTCTTTTCACTCTATGGAAAAACGCCGGTAAAAGCGTCATCATATTTCAGGGTGACACGTGAGCGGTATTTTGAGAGGGTAGTTCAGGTAGATTAGGACTTCATGCACTTATAAAATAGCATAATGTATTACGTTATTCTCTATATTAAATATTACGAATACACTTAGGATTTCCACTTTTCAAACTAATCCAAAACATATGTAAAAAGATACCAAAAAATCAACGTGTGTGAACGCGATGTTCACCTACACGACAATGAATGGTTTAGTCCTACTGTCAAAGGACAGCCCGTGCCTTTTCCGAGCTGAAATCCAGACGATGGGAGGGGCTTGGAGCTACTCTCGCCAATCAGAGTCGAACATTCTGAGACGTATAAAAATCTGAATATTACGTCATCTTTGACGTGAGTTGTACGATTTTCAGAGCTCGTGCGCACCTTCCATATTTGGTTACGTGATTTTCTAGTAATACTCTTGGTATAAGAAGAAATATTCCTAACCTATCAGAGACATCAGTGGCTGAAAAGGCAGAATTACAGCTTTAATAGAAAAGAAAGGCTATCGTTTTGCTAGAATATGTACATTTTAAAAGATATTGCAGTGGGATATGAGGGGCAGATTACAGTATGATACAAATATTATCATAAGCATAGTATCTTTAACCTTTAGCCTACTGATCACGAGTGTTCACAGGCCCAACAACTGCTATACTGTTTGTGTACATAGTGGTTTTGCCCATGAACCTATATTGATTAGATGATTAGATGACAAAATTATACTTTAAAAGGAGGGTTACACAAATCTCCAGTGACAGCGTGGACAAGGTCTACTAAACCTTTGAACTGTAGTAGAATACCTACAAGATCAGATGATGTGAATAGTAAACAAACAATACTAGAAATAGAAAAAATAATTAACAGAACAGTGATGTAGATCAAAGGTCATGTGTCTCTAACATCATAGTGTACAACGTGGCTAAATGTCCATTAGGGTAAAAGGTTTTTCTGATTTTTAGAATCCAAAGACTGAGGTCAAAGTTTACAGTAAGAAAATTGTTTTTCAGAATGTTTTTTGATACTTAATGATTTATTTCTTATAGGTCTGTTAATCCTTTTGTTTTGCTCTACTACTGATGTGGTGGATCTGTACACACATGGTTATTTCGGGTCTATTTGATAAAAAATATGGAACAAATAAAACATTTAATAAGGATGATCCAGAACTGGTCATTATAATCCATTCATTTGGAGCAGCCATGATCAGCAAAAATAGTGAAAAGATCATCTTTATTATTTTTACTATTTTCAATAATTTTTTTAATTTAGATGAATTTGTTTTCATTCTTGGTTTAATTTTTAATTTAGTGTTATTTTAGTATTATTTATGTATTATTAGTATTAGTATGTATATATATATATTTACAGAACTGTGCAAAAGTCTTAGGCCACTAGTATTTTCACCAACAAAAAGTGGTTTTAAGTCGGTTATTTTGCGGTAGCGTGTCAGTTGGAAATATCAGTTTACATTTCCAAACATTATTTTAGTCATTAATTGTAATAATGCA
>JAUMHE010000016.1:1993342-2052163 GCA_032359235.1 Enteromius mattozi
ATTTATATATATATATATATATATATATATATATATATAAATGTAATAAATAAACAACATATTTTTCCAAAATATATACATGCTTAAGTTGGTATCTATATACATAAAAATACACACAGTATACACATATATTATGTAAACAAAGACATTTATTTCGGATGCGATTAATTGCAATTAATCATTTGTCAATAAAATATAACTATATATATATAAAATATTTAAACTATAATCATTTGGATTAATACAAATTGGAAGACGTCACTTCTAAAAGGTTTTTTCTGAAATCTCAAGCAATTTAATATTAATACTTTCTAGGAGAAACACTTTGAGAAGCATCTTTATGATTTTTTGTCTATTTAGGTACTAACAAATAGGTCAGTCATCCCTCAAAAAGATAGTCAACATCTCACATCAAACCTCTCATGTACACTAGATGCATACAATACAACTGTCCTCTAACTTTAGTTGCCTCTACAAAAGAATATGATTTGCTGCTAAAACACAACAAACAAGCAACAGAAAAGCAAAGATGAAAAAAGAAAGAACTAAAAGTAATGCATTATGAGCAAACCAGGAGGAAACATAAAAAGAGGTGGTGCTGGGAAAAGAAGCATTTACACATTTGTCAAAGTCCGAATTATAGCAAGCTGTGAGTGCAAAACAAAGTTTGTTCTAGGCCAACATATGTGAGAGCATTTATGAGCCTGTCTTAGTGCACCTGTGAGAGAGAATGAGGTCATTTCTCAGGTGAGAGCAGAGGTGAGTGCGCTTTTAAAGGCAATGAGGTCTCACCTGCTCTCCTCATGGGGCAGGAGGACGTTAGCTGGCTTTGTCTCCTCAGGTGAGAGGGAGAGCGGTGCATCAACGTGGGGCTGGGTGGTGGAGGAGCATGTGGAACCCATGCTCGCAGGAAGGGAAGGGTCAGGGTGGAGACAGGAATTAGTAGCAGCTAATGGGGTGGGTGAAGGGGAAGGATCATGCAAAATGAGATCTGACGTAGGATGAGGAAAGCCTGGGAGTGAATCAGCACCTGAGATGGTTTTGGGTGAGCCTGTGGTTGAGCGCGGTCTGATACGGGCCGATTTTACTTCTGTTTTATAGGGGCTTCTGGAGTTTCTTGGAGCTACTCTAGCATGCAAGTCCTCAAAGCTTATTTGTTCCTCAAGCGTCAAACAAGATTCCTCGCCCTCGTTGTTCAGGTAACCTTCTGTTAAGTTATTATGCTCCTTATGCATAGTGAGCAAGTCATTGTCTTCTGCTACCTCTTGTTTGATTTGCATTTTCACAGTGTTGTCTTTGCTTGAGCATGTTTGAGTGATCACAGTGATCTCTTTGTTGAGGAGAACATCAGCCACGTCGTGAGACTCACAGTTAAGGTTTGAAGCAGTGTTTTGGTGTTCACAAGTGTCAACTTTCAGTCTTCCCGGTTCTTCACAAGGTCTTTCAAAAGGTGACGAGCAATGGTTATGGTTTGGCGAGTCACAGAAATGTGATGTGATATTATTACAGGTGCTTTTTGGTGAAAACATCTCCAACTCTGATGCCATTCTGCACATTATATCTTCTGGTAATCCTGGGGAGCATCTGGGAAGCGAGGAACCATTCGAGTGCAAATTTGAACAATTTTTGGATGATTTATCATCATCTTTATTAATTTCAAAAGGTGGCTGCAACTCAGACGGTGAACTTCCGGAATCAATAAAAGCAAACTCTGAAGTACTTTCTGTATTGTTGTTCGAATCTCTAGGTGAGAGGGTCAACAAACCCATGCCATCAGTTTTAGTTTTGCATTGTGGTTCATCAGAGACCTTAATTTCACCAGACAATTCTGAATCTTGTTTTGGTTGAGTCTGAGGTGAACTGCAAAGCGATTCGGTCACTGTGGTTTCCCAGTCAGATGGGAAACACAGAGTTTCAGGAACAGTGTACTCACATTCAGAACTTCCAAGTGCATCTTCACCGAAACCGTTCGGTGAGCCGTTAGCATTGTTGTTTGTGGCGAAATCTTGACCCCTTGCTTCTTCAACCATGAATTCATTCAGTCTGATACCGCTGTGCAACTCTGCATCCATCTTGTTACAACCTAATGAAGAAATATGGTGCAACTCTTTATCTGAACATAAAATCTGAGAGTTCCTCTTTACGTCTCCATCTCTCACATGCTGAAGGGAGGCGAAGTCAGTCTGGGAAAGGAAGCAGGCCTCTTTCTGCACAGCCAGCTCCTGGGCTCTATCCAACCAGCTGTCCGTGGTGATCCCTTGGGTCCTCATGGGTCTACGTGGTGGTAGAGGAGGCAGATCCCATGGCCTTGAAACACCCATGTCAACTTCTTCGACCCTTAAACCAATGTTCGCTTTGTTGTTTACACATTGGTTCGTATTTGGTAAATGTGAGAGAAATGGTGCCGATGGAGGTCTGGTTGGAGTCCCACTTGGCGATTTGAGTCGGCTGGTGGCAAATGCTTCAAAATCATCCCATTCCCCAGCCCTCTCTGACAGAGAGAGGTTCGGATTGGCGTTCGAGTTTTGATCTGGTGTCTCAGGCATTATAGCCGGAAGAGATCTCTGTCTGGACATACTTCTGGGTCTTTCTCGTTTTATTGCAGATGTTTTGTTCTGTGCTCCATTACGGAGGGGACTGCATCTGACTGGATATTGATAAAAACCGGAGTTAAGAGAACAGTAGTCAGCAGTCGGAGACTTTAGTGTTTCCTCGGCTATAAGATCCTCAAAAAAGGGGTTTTGCTGTAGTCGTGTAAGGAAAGGGTTGGAGGGAGAGATGGAAGGGGGTGTTGGGGAAGAGTTGGTGAATGGGTTGGTGTGATTGCCACTAGGGGGAGACACCGAGCCAGTAGTGCAACCAAGGGCAAGAGAGCACGGGGGCTGACTGGGGGAGCAAGGGATCTGACAGGGAGTGTCTGAGCTGCTCTCTACCTTAGAAGAAACTCCCAGCCTGTGGAGGGAAGGCACAAGTAGTCCTCTTAGTCATAGTGTGCAATGGGCCATAAAATCTAACTATGAGTTGGGAGGGGAGAGAGACAGTTCTTTTCTATTACAGAGACGCCTCTTAAATGATAGTTCACCCAAAACTTAAAACTGTCATTAATTACTCACCCTCATGTTGATCCCAACCTGTAAGACAAATTTATTTTTGATGCACTCCAAGAGCTTTCTGACCCTCAAATAGACAGCAAGGATCCTTACACGATCAAGGCTCAGAAACATAGTAAAGAAATTGTTAAAATAATTAATGTGACATCAGTGGTTCAACCGTTCTTTTACAAAGCTACGAGAATACTTTTTGTTCGCACAGAAAACAAAAATAACGACTTTATTCAGCAATTTGTCTCCTCCGCATCACCCTGGCTCCATTTTGCAGAGTTTTGGAGTGCTTTCTTTCGAACGTTAACAACCTTTCTGTGTACATACGTTTATGTATGTCATACTCTCCAAAATGACACAACAGGGTGAAAGCGGAGGAGGTGAATTGCTGTTATTTTTGTTTTATTTGTGCACAAGAAGTATTCTTCTAGCGTCTGTGGGATTTAACCGCTATTTTATTCAATCTCCTTGCTACTTTTCTGAGCCTTGATTGTGTAAGGATCCTTGGTGTCTATGGACGGTAAGAGAGCTCTCAGAATGCATCAAAAAAAAATGTGTGTTCCAAAGATGAAAGAAAGTCTTACAGGTTTGGAATGACATGAGGGTGAATAAATAATGACAGAATTACATTTTTGGGTATACTATCCCTTTAATAGAATAAAAACTGTCTTTGGATTCAAATTTGTTCATGTTTTGATAGGGGGTGTCTGGCATGTTTTGACCAGCTTGTTCCTACATAAATACTGCTTAGCGGGAACAAAAGGGGAGAAAAGATTTCCTGTCAGCCTATAAACTCTGACTATGGGTGGGCGATATACCTGTAAACATGATAAACCGGTACAAATTTCACAAATAATATATATATCTCGGATCATCTCCTCTAGTATGATTATGCTAAAGTGATGTTTCGATGTTGTGTTGCCTTTAAAAAGTTTAGAATTTACATGCATTTTTATGCCTTGCCAGTTTAAACCTTGAAGCAGTTTTAAAACATTCAAGCACAATAAGACATAAGACATGAAAGAATTCAGTTTTGTTTCCCCATTTCGCATGGAATTACATTCTGAATTACATTCTTTACCATGGTTTATTTTTCTTAAATTGTCAAATATTCAGAGATAATCCCAGTTTTGGCAATTCACATAAATGCATTTGGTGATGTTTTCAGTGAACATAGACAGTTTGGAAAAAATAGGATGTGTATCAATATAATGGTGTATCCGTTTTAGGTCGTAAAGTGACAGAAGCATAATATACCTTCTGTCTGCGTCATTTAATGTCTTTTAATCAAACAATGGAAAAAAAAACTAAACGAGAAAGCACTCATCTATCTTAAATGTACTACCTTTGTAGCTTTAATAATAATCCTTGTATATTCAATTGATGCGTTGTTTTATTTTACATTTGATAACTTTATTCAATTTCGGTAGTATTTCTTACCAGCGTAAGAAACACATTCATAAAAAGGAAGTATTCAATTTCTTTCTTAGTTTTTTTGTAGTTAGTTGTCCACTTGAAAGCTTATTTTTATTATTAAAGCAAGTATTGTGTATAATGTATAATTGTAAAATTTTAATGTCATCTATAAAATATATTATATATTATAGATAATTTTATTATAGGAAAAATATAACTACATGGTTTTTTGACATTTGTTGTTATCATGACATGAAATTACGGAGAAAAAATTGTCATATCGCCCACTCCTAACTCTAAAAATAAAACAGTTGTAAACTAAGAAATGGCTGAATGTGTAAAAAAAATAATTAAATTAAAAAAATCATGCTGATGAATGAAAAAAAAATTTAAATGAATTACTGAAATGTGAAATAAAAAAAAGTACATAAATCCATCAATTTACTGTAAGTTGACATTTCTTAGAAAAATAGCTGAGGTTTTTGAATGCTTAAAAAAATTGTCAAGTTTCACAAATTTGTTGACGAAAATGCACATATTAGCAATCTCGTCTTTGAAAAATGTCTTGACCTATGTTCTGCAGACCAAGAGCAATATAAAGGACTGATATGGAAAAAGCTGCTGCAGTAACTGTTGCATCAGCAAATTCAAACACTCCTTTTTCTAAGAATATTCTCTGAGGACCAAAATGCAGGCTGACATTCAAAGCCATCCACTTAAAAAAAAGTATCCCTTTAGAAGAATATCTGGCAATAAACATACAGATAGGGAACTGCTATTGATGATATTGATACATGAGCAAAGTCAGACATCTTTTTGTACTGTAACATAAAACCTAGTAGCCTTGCTTGGCCTTCACTCACCTTGGCTTGTTCTGGGAGTCACCCGAGCCAAACCATCCTCTGCGTCTGCCCTCAAGAGGAGCAGAAACCTGGCTCTGCTCCGGCTTGGCTGGGAGAGAGTCACTCCGCCCGCTGGAAAACAGAGTTTTCCTCAGCTTTTTTCCTTTATCCACAACTTCCACCGGTCCAGCAGCCTGCACTGGCTTCCCCTCGGAGGTGGCGGCTCCTTGGTTCTGACTCTGACCTCCATCTGACTCACTGTCCTCCTTCTTGCTCTTTTCAATGGACCAACGCCTCCCATCGCTCTTCTGTGAATCTTCACCACGTCGGGTCAGATTCTGGAGAGAGCGAGAAAGGGGTGCGCATTTCTCGAGCAGGGAGCGCTTGGCTGGGATGGTGCTTGGACTCTTGGGGCTGACAGGCTCGGACGAGTAGATATGGCTACCGTTGATGCAGAGGGTTGATTTGGAGAGCGGCATACTTTGGCCTTTTAGGTTTTCCACAGCGGGGCTGGGATGAGGAACACCTGTGATCTTACTGGCTTCATCACTGTGCGCACGCTTGTGAGTCATCACTTTAAAGACAGAGGTCACAGAGAGAAAATGTCTCAGGGTTTTTTGTCCACACAATGGAAGTCAATGGGTCCAATATTTTTTTGGACTCCAATGGCTTCAACTGTACGCACAAAAAACATTTTAAAAAATATCTTTGAATATGATGAACTTAATCATATGGAGCCCACAACTGACCTTTTATCCCACCTTCAGTGTCCATTCGGAAGGGTTCCATCACTCTGCTGCTGTAGATGGGTGTTTTGGACAGCTCTACAGAGACGAATGGATCCCCGGCGGAGGATGCCATGCTACTGTCTGACGCCAATGACGAACATGACCGTGTGTCTGAATTCTTGCGCATTTTCCCCTTGAGGAAGAACTCTTTCACCTTGCTCCGGTGCACATCCACCCCCTCTTCCTCATCCGGCTCATCTTGTCCACCATCTCCTTCAAAGGGAGGACCTACAGACCCTGATAGTGCGGCGTAGCGGCCAGGTAAAATGGCAGAGGAGGATTCAACATCTCCTCTCTTTCTTCCCGTGACGCGGTCCTTCAGCTTTCCAAATGCAGAGCGGGGCTTGTCCTTTATGGTCAGATCATACATGCTAGCGGTCATGTTGTTGCGGGTGAACTGGACAGTGACCTGCAGCTCGCCCCGCTCCTTCTCCTTCCGACCAGGCTTGGAGTGCAGCTTGAGCCACCTTAAACATAAAAATAAAAAGGTCAGCTGAAAGCAGATTTATATTTAACACTCAAAAGTTATTTTGTAAAAACTTGAAGTAATCTTTAGCAAATATCTAATGACAATTTTTCACTGTACATTATAATGCTGTAATAAATAAATTCACTTTAGTTTAATGTAGTTAAATGTCTTTGTTAATTTAATTTAGACAAAAAATTATAAAATTGTAATATATGTAATTCATCTGTTAATTACAATTATATAAATATAATTAAACATCAGGCCAAAATGGTGCATCCTTACTTTCAGAACATCAATATATTTGAATAAATAACATAACCAATTATCTTAATGATCCTAGTTTTCTTTAAACAAAGCAGAAGACATTGAAAGACATTTCTACTTCTATTCAGGATGTATTAAATTGATCATAAATGAATATTTATAAATATTAATACATAAATATTTACAATTTTAAAACATTCTATTCATCAAAGTATCCTGAAAAAAAAGTTTCCTCAAAAACCTTAAACGGTGATTAATTAATAAGAATGTTTCTTGTGCACCATGGCATTACTGTGCCTTCACATGAAAAAATTAAATTTTTGTAATATTACAATAAAAAATGATTTAAATTGTAACAGTATTTCACTACATTACTGTTTTTACTGGATCAAATAAATGCAACCTTGATGAGCATAAAAGACTTCCTTCAATTATAATTATTATGTTTATTTATTTATTTTTACTGATTTTGGGATGAAATGTTCACACTGCCGGCCTCATCTTTTATAACGCTGGCTTACAATTTCCTGCTCCACACTGAAGCAAGCGGTAATGACCTATACTGCAGCAGGGGCCTTTTGAACAAATGTTACTGCCTTAGCATGGTGCCGTCCCTTTGTCTCACACAGAACCAGTGGTGAAACTATTTCCTCCATTTCCGGCAGAGCAGAGAGCAAGCACCTCATGTGCACACACGTGCAGAGAGCCAAGACAAATGCCTTACACTGGGAGACGCAGAAGAGAGAGAAAGAGAAGGCGAAAGAGGTGCAACTCTGAGCTCAATTAAAGCCAGATGTGCAGAACAGCCTCACGCCTACAACGACATGCGAAGACTCAGAATAGTGTGTGCAGAGACGGACATTTCTCTGTACGTCTCTCCACATGATCTGAAACCCTGAGAGGCGCACAAAGCACTGTAAATTAAAAGGTTTGTCAAGATAAACAAAGCCGACAAAGCCGTTTGATTAACATAAATTGATTAATATATTGTTAACATATATATATATATATATATATATATATTAAGTAACCACTATTTATTTTGTAATTCCAGACATTTAAAGAATAATATATGTTTCAAAAAAAACAAACAAAAAACAGCAACAACAAAAAAATTTGTTATTAAGCAGCTTGATACAATTTCAGCTTGTATTTATCTTGTATTAGTGCATTTTTTTAAGCATTTGCATCTAGCTTATAATTTTATTTAGCTTATATTTTATTAGCTTATTTATATCAACAATAATAATTATTACTAATTTAAATGACAATAGTGATCCTGGGGCCTTTTTAGAACTTAATCTAATTATTATTAACATTTTCTTGAACCAGCAGATTTGGGATTTTTAAAACCAGGAACCTGCTGGAACTGATTAGAAAGAAACATACAAATTATTTTATATCATAAACGTTCACTTACATTGGGCATTCGGTGTGTCTTATGTCATCTTAGTCTTTAATTAAATCCATTTTTAGTTGAACATTCTGAATTTAAGAGTTGAATTGTGGACGTGAGAGTAAAGAAAGGAGTATTAAATATGAAAATAACAATGTTATTGTTGCTCAGCATGGCTCACTGACTTCCTCCCTCACTTGTTTATAGAGGTTTCAGCCAAGAGGCCCCCACCTACCTCATCTCTTCCTCCCTGATTTACTCCTAATGACGGCACCGCTAGATATGTAGATGAATATAATCTATTAGAAGGACAAGCTTTTAAACAAGAGCAATATTGAAATAAAAATGAACAATGACAAAAACAAGATTCCAGGAAGGTTACGTCTGTTGGAGTGCAGTGAAATGCGTGTTTGTTGAGTTCAGTGCAGACTCTGTGACCATTCTGACACATGCTGGTACTGCTCTGTGTGGAGGCATGACTCACAAGCACACTGATGAGGACTAGATGCAGCATGCCCCTCCAAGTATGTTGCTGTTGTTGTGTCTGCAAAAGCATATCCCATTACTCTGGTATTCAAAACAGTGTTGGGTTTGCACTTCCCACAGATCGCTTGTGCAGCTTCGACCACCACGCATGTGTTTAATATTACATGTGACATCAGTAATTTAGGTTAAGTTTTGGTGGCTGGCCAAAGAATCTTCCTCCTGTTCTGTTATGTTGCGAATGGGAATGTCTGTCCAACTGTGAAACGGGTGCACAGAAATTCTTCCACCCAAAATCACAGGCTCAAGGTTTTGGCATGCCTGTGTAAAATATCCCAGGACTATATCAACTGAAAAACAAGGAAAGCTATTCTTTAAAAATACATTCCACTATAAAAATACAAAGATAGATCTTGTATCTTAAGGCTATATTTTTTTACACTGAGGAGTGGTGAAGCAAGGCTAAAAAGATGCCATGTTTTGCTTTTTTTATTACATGTACCCTACAATCAGTGTTTTTAGTATAATTTAGATACTACAATTAGTTTTAATTAATATTTATTTTATGTTTTATGCGTTTTTATTTATTTTTTGTCTAAACAGTTTCCATTTTTATTTTATTTCAGTTTTATGTTCAGTCATTTCAGTACATCAGATTTAAACATTTTGAGTTAACACTTATTTCAAGTAATGAAATGGTTTAACTACAAATTAAACTATGGTTACTATATTTAAACCATGGTAACCACAGATTAACCATGTTTTTGTTACACTGAACATAGTTTAAACATGGTATTTGTAGTAGTAAAATGTAGTACAAATGGTTATCAATACACCAAAAAACGTGGTTACTACACTTTTACCACAGTAAAACCATGGTTATCTTTTCGTAAGGGTTGTCTTTTACCTACTGTGGTTTAGAAAGGGTTTTAAGCACTGTTTTTTATGAATATGGTAATCATTCAGTAGCATGGTATCTGATGCCATCACTGTGCCATGGCACTGCCACAGAGCAAAGTCTCAAGGAGGCTCGACCAAGAGGCCTATAATTGATCCTATTATTAGCTGCAATACTCACTCATTTCTGGGACACATTCCATCCTGAAAAACTTTGTCGAGGGGAATAACAGCTTGACCGAGAAACACGTCGAGCCCGATGAGCACGCGGTGCATGACGGTAAGCACCAGGTTGCTGCTCATCCCTCCCGCCTCCAGCAGCCCAGGCAGCAGCTCAAAGGAGCACTCCTCGCTCCACTGCGGCTCCTCAGCCTTCTCCACCAGGCCGGTGGTGTACTTCTCCTTGCCGACCTGGATGATGGTGTAAACGTAGCGGCTGCCTTGCTTGCCCTTCGTCCGCAGACCCCTCGCGCGAAGGACGGTCACGTTGACGTGCGTCGGGACCCATCTCTGCTCGTCGTCGTCCAGGCTGATCAGAGGCATCCCGCTGCGGTTGGAGGCGCAGTTGTTTGGGATAATCCAGCAGTATGACACTTGCGCACTGGATAACTATGCACTGCCCGCGCCCTTGCGCCTGTCCGCCTCCCGAAGTTGCAGTGAGACAAAGCGCTGCATTATCGTCCAGCTCAATTCAAAAGGGAAAACGCAGTCGTAACGTTTTTGAACAACAATCCCTGGCGAGTCAAACTTCACATCAATTCACCGTAGTGGGCGTTCTGGACCCTCGGCGTCAGCACCACAACAGATTTTTGACAACTCACTGCACTGCTGCTGCTGCGCGGCCCGCCCTCCAACATTTTGTGGGGGCTCCGCAATAAAGTATCCAGCTGAATTAAAGAGAAAGGCGACTCAAATCCAGTAGAGATCACTGGTTAGAGCTCTTCTTCGACACAGGGAAGCAGGGAGCGCGCTGTGATGAGTGTCGGAAAACTTATCCACGCTGAAGAACTTCTATGCGGTACGCGGCGTTTGTTTCGTGAATGAATCATTTAAGTAAACGAATCGGTTGGTTTGAACAAATCTTATAAGTGAACTGATATTCTTTTTTTTATGCACTGAAGCCTTCAGCCTTCAGGGAGCGCATTTGTGGGGGTTTTGAGGAGTATGCGTTCTCTTCAAAATCAAAATGTTTCGCAGATCAGTAGGCGTTTGAAACGTTTTTCAACAGCTTTACAAAATTTCATCCAAAACCCCACCTCTAAACCTACATAACCCACAGTGAGTTGCAGCAAATCGCTCTTGGTTAATGAGAACGCCCACTACTAGGAGAGAGAAGATTTGAGCCGTTCTCAATGAGATCCATTTTTCGGCTTATATCCAACTTTGATCAAACTCACCTGCCCGTAACGTTCTCGCAGCTCCGAAGAACTCTATCAAAGTAGCTTGTTCAGGTGTGTTTGATTAGGGTTGGAGCTGAACTCTGCAGGAAAGTGCACCTTGAGGCCAAGTGACGGAGGAGTCTGAAAGAAGTTAAATTGAATACTGATCGCCAAAATCTAAAGAACGATAAAGGCGCATTAAACCAAGCGGTTGTGTGAATGATTTAATGACTCCGCTGTTCTGTTACCTGCAAAAAGACTCACTCAAAAGAGAGTGAATAAGAATCTCTGTCAGTAAACCTATTCAAAAGAATCAGTGAATCAAAATCCCTATCACATCTGCAGTAGAGTGAAGATAACTCTGGGGGTGGAGTTCGATGCTATCTTTGCTTAAACTGTCCCATGATGAAGATGATTTTTTTCCGGCTGAACTAATCTCCGTCTGAGCCACATATATTGCGCAACGCCTGCGCGTTCCACAACATACTAAGTTAAATATAACTTGATTTACTTAACGGGTGGCGATTAAACTGTTGAAACAAACTGTTTGCTTGCTTTGGTCTTTCAGCTTGGTCCATCTGCTCAGTTTTGCTCTCTTGTTTATTATAAATAGGTTAATTTGCTGCATCCGAATGATTTCATAAAGTGTACTCGCACCCACTCCGCGGACATCTGCAATTATTCAGTGGAGTGAATTTGACAGCCTCTGAATTGCTTTCACAAAGAAACGTTGCAGTGGCTTTATTGTTGTCTACTGCCATCTATTGTTCAACGTCTGGAATTAATAGAGCAGCTACTATTGAAACGCAACACAGATGGCATTGTCTGGAGCACTTATTTTGCTTCATTGTCTTTTCTCATTTTTGTTCACATTACATAAATGCATCTTCTGTTTGAAAAGAAAATATCATTAGGGAAAAACAGTCTCATCACTTTTGGCGGGGTTCACAGTGTTGACACGTTCTTTGAATAGACTAGAGGACTAACAATTTCCAATCACCATGGATTTGTACAATCACAACAGGCTACATATCACAACAACAGAGGCTTTTGTATGTCTGGTAGTCAAAGGCAACAGCAACTTGGTAACTTATTTTGAAGTCTTTATACCACTCTGACACTTTATCAGCTGTTCAGTGTTGGGGAATTGCTGACATTTAACCCTGAACTCACAGAAGCCATCAGTAGAAGAGCAACGAGGCCACAGATCTTCATGTTATGTGAGCAGCTGTAAATGTTAGGGATTCCCCACTATCATACATCTGATGAAGCGCCGTGGAGAACGAATTCAAAATTAGTAGTTAAATGACATTTGACTGAATTCTACCAGACATTACACAATGACCTGCATGTAGAAACGTTTCACAGACAGAGACTTTGTCTAAGGCATTAAAGAAAGATGGTCCATTTTCAAACACATTTTTCTTTTGTTTGAAAAGCCAAACAGCCAGAGGCCACTAATGTAACAGGAACACCAAGAGATAAACAACAGTCTGAAATTGGCAGTATTTGTAGTTCTTAGTGGTAGATGGTGTCTCTTTTTAAGGCATTTCATTTAGTCTGTTATGCAGTCACACAGAATATTATAATGTGGTAGAATAAATGAAGTCGGGTCGATCCTTTAAACATGATCTTTGTGGTGCTTGACGAACTAGAATCAAGAAGCAGCAACATAAATTACGAACAGCATCGCTTCCTTATTGGATCAGGGAAAAGATTAGCCGCCCAACACACTATATTACAGACTTACTGTATCTCCACAGTCACAGACACGGACAAATTGCAGAGTTCAGTAATTTCATCCTGCAGCCAATTGGATTATGATTTTGCAACGTCACAGTTTTTTTATAAACATCAAAGATTATTCAACATCATATGACAAAATAGAGGGCAGCACTTTAAATGTAACCATATCAGAAAGAATAACAGAAAATCATATTAGCACCTCATTTGCAGGCTGTCTGTATGAACATCTGACCTATATGACACAAAAAAAGGAAGCTCTTATTATTTACAATGGAGTAAAATGGATACATTCATGTTGCTATAGTAGATCACATTCTTAATCACATTCGATGGAACAAATTAGGAAATGGAGCGCATAATAAACCTGATATTGTGTAGAATTCAACCAACTCTGCTGCCTAGTGACTACTAACCATTTAAACGATATAGCATGGAAGAATCCCACATAATATAGCGGGTAGTTGTGAACGCCTTGGAATGTGTTGACAGGAAGGATTATTTTCATACACAAACCACATTAAGATCACGTTAAGTGCTGCTGGATCCAGAGGGCTCGATCCATGATTTGGACGTGTTATTTTATATCTTCTTTAGTCCCCCAAACCATTCTGTGAGCCCTTTAGATAGAGCTCATCCTGAGAGAGCTGCCCGTCGTAGCTCTCCATGTATAAACTACCACTGCTGCTGCTACCGCTGCCTCCGTTCCCCAGGAAAGTGCCTACAGCCCGGCCCTGCCGCGCATGCCCTACTGCATCGCTGAAGACTTTGTTGATCTGCTCCTCAGAGGGCATCCACCAGTCAGGATTAGAAGCACAGTGCATCCGGATAAACTCTGTGAGAGGGAACGCCGTGGGACAGAGATGGATGAGGGAGATAGAACGTGTGAGATGCTAAATTAAGTTTGCGTAATTATCGCACTGATAATCTGATTAAAATTAGATGCTGAAATCAAAAAAAAAAAAAAGTGTAAGAATGTTTTAGCTCACTACCTCTGAGACAAGTGACCTTGACAGGGTTGAGAGGTCTTCTCTCCGAACCCGGTTCCCCTGTGTGTACCGAACGTTTCCTCTTCCCCAGACCGCATGAGTATTTCAGCTCATCTGTGGTGAACACAAACCGGATAAGGTAACGCAGGAGCCGCCGGCCATCTTTTTTTGAGGAGTTGACTGCCTCGTCCCACTGCTTATTGGTGATGAACAGAGGATAGTTCCCCAGAAGCTGTTTACTGCCCTATTTCGAAAAGACAGAGATTATGAGATTATAGTTTGTAGAGGGGAAGAAATCTTTAATGCTGTCTTTAATCTTTAATGCGCTTTAATGCATCAACATTTAAACAGACGCTGCACTAAATACTGTACCAGAAAACAGGCAAATTCAGTATGAAGAACTGAAACTTTACTGGGATGCTAAAGACTCTCTTGCTTTTAGTTTACGTAACAGTTCTTTAAAAGTGATATTTTCATAACCTTAGATTAGACTTTATTTGACTGACAGTTTCAGTTCTTTTCCCACTGGTAATCGTTTCTTGCGTAAACATGTGTCTCTGTGGTTTTTATGACTATTTCAGCAGCACTGAAAGGTCTTTTGTCAGGCTCACCTCGGTAAGCTGCTCTTCGGGCTGGGGCTGCGCAAACTGGTTGTAGTGCTGGAGAACAGTCTTAAAAAAGTCCAGAACGTTCTGGCAGGGAGCTGTTAAGGCAAAACCAGCAAAACTTGTTGGCTGATGAACTTTTAGTTTTATTAAAACCAACCAAGCTAAGAAGATTATGGACAATTGTATGTAACACCATCTATGCCAAAAAAATCAAGCTGAGCTGTTGTACATAAGCCAAATACAATTTAATGTTAAAATGCACAGTATTTTTTTTCCAGTGAAAGTTTTATATCTAATGAATAAATGCGTACTCCTCTGTAGCCTATTGTAGTCTTTGCTTTCACCATTTCTAGCGGCAGTCAAATGTCTCAATAACCATTTTTAGACACTTCCATTTATGGAACAAATTAATCATAGCTCACAAATACACTGTGAAAATGGCATTTTCACAAAGCTACCCAAAACTGAAACTTTTTCATAATTTCCACTGCAAAATCAGACATGTGTTCAGCAGTTCCCCCTTTTTAAATGATTGCACAATAATAATATTCAACATAAAAATGAACAAGATAAATAAAAAGATAAATATTAATATTGCAACAATGTTATTATACTGAATAATTAAAAAGTAGTATTCAATAATAATAATTGTATTTTACAGAACAACAGTAAAATCTCTGCTTTCAAACAATATATTAAAGACTTGTATTTTGGTGGCAAACAGCCGAGAGACTGTGGAACTTCTTAAATGATTCCCTTTACAAATTTGTAAAATGAGAACCTACTGTGTCTCCAGAAAATTCGATAAACATTTAGTGAACAGCCTGAACCCCTTTTAAGTACACTGTGCACCTTTAAAAGCTTAGGATAGTAATAATGCTTTTGTGGATACAATGATTAGTGGATTATGTTTCTAATATCAAGACAGAAATAAAACCAAATCAAAGTTTAATACCTGGTATATTATCCAGTTTGTGCCTCAGTTCCTCGTTTTCCTGCTGTAGACTAAGAACTTCCTGTTCCAGCTCCATACAGCGTGGACAGCAACCTTCCTCCTCATCTTCCTCAGGCAGTGTGGACGAGGGGTGTCCGTATGACTCAGACGGTGCTGGAGAAGCCCAGCCGCCTAAGTTCTGCCTCGGGGACCCTGATGCTGCCGGCTCTGCCTCGACTGGGCGACACCGTTCACTGTCCGTTGACTGGGGTCCAGAGAGCAGGTAGTTCTGAAGAGACTCAGTGAAAATCCGGAGGAAAGTGGAAGTCTGCTGCTGGTTCCAGTGGTTGCCCCGTTGGGTCTCCTCACCTGTGTTCTCCAGGGATGAGTCCTCTGACCTGCCCTTAGAACTGAGCCTCTCTCCTGGAGACAGGCAGCTGTCCTCCTGTTTTATGAGAGTGGAAATGGAAGAGGATGGAGGGACGAGGGAAGGCTGGGGCTCAAGAAGCCGTCCGTTGCTGTTGAGGAGGCTGAGCACTCGACTGCACTGCTGGGCAAAAGCATCCAATATGAGACGGTTTTCTGAGGGGAGAGCCAAATCACACATAAGTACACAAGTATTGCGGAATCACATTTCTTAATTTAACTTTTCGTATTCAAAGAAACAGTTCAACCACAAGTGAAATTTGAAATGAAATTCATTTTACTCTCTATCATGTATTTTAAAACCTGCATGACATCTAAGGATTATTTACAGTAGAACCTTTCTATACTACCACATGTATCAAGGCAAAATTTTCTATTTAAATATTTTCAGTGCTTTTTGAGTTCTATTTTGTACTTGGATATTGTGCTAAATGTCTCCCTTGGTACATTCCTCGTGTCCTCTGTTTGCACTTTCCATCATTTTTATCTTTAAATCTGCAACTTGGTCCTGCATGCCTACAGATTTAGGAGATAAGGACGCTGTGAATCTGTCCGCACACACAACTCATTTACACGGTGTCACTGTTCTAATAAACACTATTCATATCTTCCAAATCCTCTATAAATATGATGAGAAGAAGCAGAGAGATTAATAAAAGGAAAATGCTGACCAACCAAGCGCATACAATTACTCTGTCTCCCCACAGCCTTCTGGCCGCGCCCAGATGCAGAATCTTAAGAGGATGATTATGAATTTGCCACCCTCACACAAAGACACAGGGCAGACAATTATCAGCTCAGGCAGTCGCTGTGGCACCCGTATGAGTGACGGGCGCGAGCCTCCGCCGTCGCCTGGATGTGTCTATCAGGCTTAAGCAGATGTGGCCATTTATTAACATGCGCAGCATCTCTGTTTACCCCCAGCAAGATGGATTTGATATCATTCTCCTCTATCTTACCCTCTCCCTCCTCCTTTGCTGCTGTCGTTCCCTCTCTTTCCTTTCACTTCCCCTTTCTCCTGCTCTCCCTCCCTTTTTTTCTCCCTCCGTTATGCCACGCAGAGTGAGCCTCATGAAATTTCATTAAACACAACATGTGCCGCAGAGCCAAATTTATGAGCCACATTTGTTTTAATCACAATCCCTTTGGAGGAGCTTTTAAATGCAATTTGGATTATTGCACTGATCTCAGAGCTGTGTCCTTGGGTGTCTATGGCTCCTTTCCCCAGGGCTAGAAAGATGAAACCATTAGCATTGTCTGATTGGCCAAAAAAATCCCCCTTGTATTCTTTTGCAGCGGATATTCCATAACAATAAACCAAAAGGGCTCTGTATGAAATTAGGATGAACTGTTTACAAGCAGGCGCTGTGAACTCTGAGCTTCATTGGAAACATCTACTGCGTCTCCAACAAGTGCAATTAATATTTAGTGAACAGCCTGAAGCCCTTTTAATGA
The DNA here is from genome assembly GCA_032359235.1 of Enteromius mattozi. Lineage (NCBI taxonomy): Eukaryota > Metazoa > Chordata > Actinopteri > Cypriniformes > Cyprinidae > Enteromius > Enteromius mattozi. The sequence goes on from JAUMHE010000016.1 coordinate 2,010,533, forward strand.
TGCCCAGGTGAATTTCGAAGTGGACTCTGCATGTTAAACACTACATCAAAAAAAACAAATAGGTGCCAAGGTTGATCTAAAACCTTCCTATATCCAATCCAATAACTCATGTGGGGAAAAATAGATCAGCTGGATGTTTTTACAGACTCTTGAGGCACCCTGTTGTATGATAATGACACAACTTATCAATTTGTGAAGGCCTGAGGCTCTGCTGAATGCAAACCAACTCTTGCAACAAGCACATGAAAAACAATTACTGAAGTTGACAAGTTGAGGTAAATCAGAGATAGCTGGTGAGAAAACATTGTGCTTTCCATAAATTCATGCTGGGAGCCTCTTAATGCAGTGTGTGAAGAAATCTGACAGTACTTGATGAGTCTTTCATTTTTATGATTTATGATCATGAACCAGTTCACATTTCATTGTAAAACTCTACACTACCTTCAATATGAGGGATTTGAGAGCATTTTAGAAATTCCCTAAGCAGGTATGTTGTTAGTACACTAAAATAAAGACGCAAAAGAATATTTTGGTAAATATACCACAAACAGACTTACAATGTCATTCTGATATAACAGATACACAACAGTTCATTGCAGGTGTGTTCATTTATTAAGCCACTGTTGTTGTTATTTTTTCTTGTCGTTACTCTCAGGTAAAAATTGATGAGTCGCATCATTTGGGCGTGGGTCCCAAATTGGGGATGTGTTCGAGTCTAAAAATAATTACACTGTTTGTAAGAAAACACACCCCAAAGTTAGACACTTCAAGTCCTCGGCTTTGTGATGGATAAAAGTTTCTGAGGCGAGCTCGTTTACTTACCTGAGCTTATACCATAGGTGCAGTCTTGGGACTGGTGGCGACCTGGCGGGTATCTACCGGGCATCTCCTGGCCGGCGACCCTCCTCTGGCTGCCAAACGATGCCGCTGCCGCCGCGGCGCTCCCCGCTGATGCCGCGCTGGGTGTCGCGACTCTGCTGCTGGGCCTGATTTCGCAGGGGAGACGGTGCTGCTGACTGCTGCTGATGGAGAGGGACGCTTGCGGAAACGCTACGCGCTGTGAATATTGCTGCTGCTGATGACTGAGAGGATGAGGATGGTCTCCGAGCTGCGGGATGTCCACCATTGTGGGTCTGTCATATCTCGCCTTGCCCGCCGCGCGTTTGCTCGGGAAGGTCTTGAGGGAGCTGTACGGACTCCGCTGTTGCTGCTGCCTGCAGATTTTGGGCGCAGAGAGACCTTCGTCCGCCGGTAGCATCTCCTCCTCCATCTCCCTCGCACTTGAGTGTCGTTCTGTCCCGGTCTGGTTAAATCAGTTATGCCAGTGTCTCGCCGCCTTGCTCTGTGTCTCAAACACTTCTAACTCTGTCTGAGATACTCAGAGGGTGGGTGACTTTACTGACAAGTCATTGCTCCAATCCCCTGGCGGTAACAGTACTCGCTGGCTTTTATTCTACCAACAGGGGAATACCGGCGGCATCCGCACGCGCCTCCGCCGCTCGGTGTGTTTATGTGGCTCGTGCTCCCGTCAGATGATGAGAGAGGTGCAAGATGATATAAAGAGGTGTGCGCGATGCCTCCATGTTTTCTCGCATAGCCATGTTGTCAGTGATGGGGGTTATTTGTTTGTTTGTGAGTTTGTTTGTTGTTTTTAGTCTGAACTGATTGGAAAAAATAACTTTAGGAGTTGTCAGAGCCTACAATGTAGCCTACATGCAAATATAGGCTAGATACTTAAAGGGATATTTCACCCAAAATGAAAATTCTGCCATCGTTTACTCGTCACCATGTCCCAAACCTTTACAAATCTCTTCTGCGAAACACAATGAGGATATTTTAAAGAATAGCCGAGACATTAATCTGAATATCTTATATTCCACAGAACAGTCAAACAGTTTTAAAACGACATATAAATGATAGCAGCATTTAATATTTACTATTACATTGAATAAACACACACACACACACACACAAATATTAAATTATATTGTGTAAATAAAGTTTCACCGTTTGTAGCTGGTTTGCTTTTTGTCTCAAACTAATTATTCTACAATAATTACGTTTACTTTTATTCATATAGCGCATAAGTACTGAATAGTCGCATTATGTAACATCCAGTGAATCAAAGAGGAAATAATAAATACACTGTCACCAGAAGGTCGTTAAACCGAACTAGCCCATTTGAGGTGACAAATAGCCTGTAGATAACCTATCTATATCACACATGCAAAACTATTATTTGTAAAAAATGATAATGTCCATTTGAGGCCACAGAAGGGAAAAAGCACCTGCCGTGGAAGAAAGAGCACTGGCTATTTCTTTTGTAAAAATGCTGACTTGTTTCAGATGTATTCATTAGTAATACAAATGAGCCTGAACCAGCAAGCAGCCTTCACGCCAGGTTTATACCAGTTTTACATAAAACAATACCGGCCAGAAGAGGGCGACAACATGACACTAATTTTAAGGCAAAACCTCCTCACCCCTTTCCAAACTATTGAAAGAATACGCCAAGGATAATTCTGCGAATATGAATATAAATTAACCGACCAAATTAAATGAAATTAATCACTTAACTTTGAAAGATTTCATGCTAAAAAAAATGTTCGCTTTTAAGTAAACCAAACGGAAAAGTAATGTCAATGAATAAAAAGAAAAACATTCTGCTGTGCATCTCGTGTTCCCCGCGCAACAGGACGCAGACACCAGCCACATGAATGCGCGCGTCAGGCCAGTTAACTGCGTGCGCGTCATTGAAACGGAGCGGGTGCGAGTCTAAAACAAACTTACTGGAGCTGAGCAGCTCATTTGAACACATTTGGCTTCAATGCAGACGCGCGCGTCTCTGTGCACTCACAACTTCTTTGGGGAAAACTGCAGGATAGAAAAGTGCTTTGATAAAAACGTATAGGTGAGTTTATATTTCACATCCACATGGATATTAAAACCCCTCGATTAGTAGATTACAACGAGACTGAAATGACAGTAAACAGCGAGAGCGGATGAAATGCGGATAAAATCATGGGATTTCTGGAAGTGATATTTTAAAACAAACCAAGACCGGCGCTGGACGACTCTTAATTTTGGATTTAACTCCAGTGACATTTAAATCTTATGAGCTGATGGAGTATTTTCATAAATCAATTCAAGTTCATTTACCGCTCGCTTAACCCAAAAACGGGCAGTTTATCGGGCGCGCTCTGTTTGAGAGGAACTGAATTAAAGCGCATCTCGCCGGTATGGTGCGCCTGCTGAATTGCCTGGTCCTGGGGTATTTGACATGGAATCTGCGGATATCTGACGCCCGAGGAGAGTACTGTCACGGTTGGCTAGACAGCAGTGGGAATTACCATGAGGGCTTTCAGTGTCCGGAGGACTTTGATACGGCGGACGCGACGGTGTGCTGCGGGACCTGCTCGCTGCGCTACTGCTGCGCGGCCCCCGACGCGCGCCTCGACCAGGGGACCTGCACGAACGACAGAGAGGTGGAAAACACCACGCAGTATGCTGCCCGTAAGACACAGATTAACTCATTCGTATAAATATCTCAGACAAAAGAAGCATTTGCATTATGCAAAAACCAAAAAAGATGTAAAAGTAACCAACTTTTTATTAAAGAACGATTCATCACATGCGTATGATTCAGAGAATTGACTGAACAAATATCCTATAAGGTTCTGTTCCAGAAATAATTATCTTAAAGCGTTTGTAAAAGCGAGTACTAGATGTAACGCTGTTTTGTGCAAAGCAGTAGGCTAAATAAATTACATGACTAGTACAGGGATAACAAATTAAGCCATAACAACATCTGGTTGAATTACTTATAATAGTTCACTTGTTGCCAGGTAAATGATCATATTACAGAATGTCATAACAGGATTCTGTGATACTGTAGGTCTCAGGAGTGAAGTGTATTACACTCAGGTAAAATACAAACAGCAATAAAGGGATTTCAGTACGCCAGCACCTGTTATAATGTCTGACAGAGCAGAGCAGAGGTTAACCTGACACACCTGCAGTCACTGGAGAAAATTCTCTCATCATCCTTACAACAATTTGTCATTTCTACAAGTTGCCAGGTTTTCTTGTTTCCTTCATCTGAAGTTAAGTGCAGTCAGTCTAATATAATTGAATCTTAAAGTCAATCTCAACAGCGTCGTTTAATCTAAAGAGTAACCCGTTCACAAACATTGAGTTTAATACCATAATAGCAGGTGATGTTTTACCATGAAACCCTGGTGATCTACAGATGATGATCTAAAAAGCACAAACTAAATATTCTTAAATCAATATAAATTTTTTTATAAAGGCTTCATTAATGATTTAGATAACTAATCAGATCATTATTTCTCATTCCACCTAATATACTGAAAGAAATAAGTATAGTTGTGCTTAAAGTGAAATTAGGTCACAGTTTCTTTGACTAAATGTAAGCAGTTTACACAGTGTTCAAAATACATTTGGGTGTGTTTTATAGCGTCAGGTGAACAGTGGGAATGTGTTTTGAATATGTAAAATAAAGCTCTTGCTAATTTAGATATTGAAAAGACATGAATTAATATTGAAATAAGTAGTAGAGGTTCAGAAAGGAAAAAAAAGTTTAAATACTTAGTAATTGTGATGTTCTTTGTGTTTTTGAAATTAATGTTCCCCATTAAATAACCTTTTAATTAATAAACATCACTGAACGAACTAATGATGCACATTATCAGGAAATACAGAATTTAAAATTAGAATTTGATAAACAATATTTACTGTAATTAGACTCTGAAGTTATTTTCATGAAACACTTTAAATCTAGTAGTACACTTAAAAATAAAGGTTTCTTTATTGTCTTGTGGTTCCATGAAGAACCACAGAAGATAGTTGATGTTAAATATCCATGAAAACCTTACACAAAAGGTTCTTCAGTGAATAAAGGTTCTTCAGATTATTACAATGTTCTTCACACTAAAACAGAGAGATTAGAGTTTTTCTAACCACCCGTGCCGTTCCTCATTCACAGAGCCCATCTACGTGCCCTTCCTGATGGTGGGCTCCATCTTCGTGGCGTTTGTGGTGGTGGGTTCTCTGGTGGCGGTGTACTGCTGCACCTGCCTGCGACCCAAGCAGCCCACACAGCAGCCCATCCGCTTCTCGCTGCGCAGTCAGGGCGAAACCATCCCCATGATCCTCACCACAGCCCCTCCCAGCCTGCGCACGCCGTCCCGTCAGTCCAGCACGGCCACCACCAGCTCCAGCTCTGCGGGAGGAGGCAGCTCCGTCCGCCGCTTCTCCCTGGGCCGGGGTGACGGGCTGGGACAGTGTTCACAGCAGCTCCTGATGGTCTCATCTTCCACGGCCTCCACTCCTGTGTCCGTGGCTCCGGCGCAGCCTCTACTGCCTCCACCGCCCTACACCTCCCAGCAGGGCAGTAACTCTCTCCAGCACACGCACGCTCACAGCCAGTTACAGCTGCACCACCAGACGCTGCAAAGCTCCGGCTTCCTCCTGCCACAACAGTACTTCTTTCCCCTGCCGCAGGAACCGTTCTCCACAAACAAGGGCTTCGCTGACTTCAGCCAGAGCTGACCTGGGGTTCCCTGCTCAAAAGGAAACGGACACCAAAGAATCTGTCATTCACAACGTCGTTGTTGTAGACTCGTATTACAGGGGCTCCCATTCATGGAAACGGGCAGTAATGTGTCTTTCAGCACGCTCGATTGGCACTTGTGAGACCGCAGCTGGAATTTAAGAGCCTGGTGGGCCGGTAAAGATTGTGAACTATCAATCTGACAGACACTCGAGTGCTGGATACAACATGGAAGCCTAAATCTACAACTGATCATATCTCATATGCACTTTCAATCTGCTTATTTGATGAAAGAACAGCTGGTCAATGACACTCCATTGAACATTTAGCCTCTGTACCTGAGATCATTTGATTTATAGATGGACAGAATATTACATGACAATCTCAATCCCATTTTAGGGGTCCTGCACACAAATGGTGCCATGTATGAATGAGGGTTTTATAGAAATTATCTTATCTTTTCAATGGGGCAGAGATGGAAAGTTTAATTGCCAGATTGAGACAAAAATTGTTAATGTTTAAAACAGGCATTCATCATGCATTATTCTTGCTCAGAGTATCAGTCACATAAGGAACCGGTTAACATCATACGAATGTACAGCTACCTTTGGGAAAACCTCTGGTTTTAATATTTGGAGAGCATTCATTGTTCAATTTTGTATAATTTGTAGCAATCTGAAAGCCATTATTGGCTTAGTTTCAGATTACATTGGCAACACAGTTTGTTGCATTTGATATGAGACGTTTTGTAAATGATCAGGTGTATCTAAATGTACAGAGCAGCTGGAAGCACGTCATGTGATGAGATGGCCTTCAAATAAGTATTACAGTCTCTAACCAACAGTGTTTTTGAGCTAAATTAAACCATTTTATGTTCCAGTTGGTCTCATCACTCTGAAAGGACTAGAATGTATCAGATATAAGAATAAAAGAACATTAAAGAAACTGCATGACATCAGGTTCCATTTTAGAACAGGCTGACTGAGAATAAGTGACATTCCAGGATTCTGTCACCCAAGAAGGGAAAGCTTGTTTTAACCTATGGACTAACTCTTTCTAGGGACACAGCCGTGGATACATTTACATCAAGAGCAGCCAACAGAAATAAATGGCTGTTATTAAAATATGGAACAGAAAACAACTTTATTAATGTCACTGACCACCAGAACAGTCAGAATGATAAATCTAAACTACCGAGAATGTCATCTATGATGCATCTCCACCTTTTCCTGTTTAGATTGATATCACATCCTGTTTAATACCACACACGATGACCAGCTTTCAACATCATGTTTTTCCAACAATGAATGCAAAATTCTATTTAAATGCAACAATCACAAAATACTTGATGCTTATTATACATACACTACTGTTCAGGTTGGGGGAAAAAAAGAAAAAAAGTAATTCTTAAAGAAATTGTTATGTTTTATTCAGTAAGGATGCTTAAAATTGATCAAAAGTGATCAGTCAAGACATTTATAATGTTACAATTTTTAAATAAATGCTGTTTTGAAACTTTCTATTATTTAAAGAATCATGGAAAATGTATCATGGTTTCCACAAAAATATTAAGAAGACTGTTTTGCATAAACTACATTTCACATTGGACACTGAAGAAAGCAAGCGATCCAAGAAAAAAAAAAAAAAAAAATTCAAAATACACCGGGTGCTAAGCCAGAGTTTACTCGTGATTAAACAGTATAAACAGATTTTGGCGGCTGTAAACAAGACATCAATATAAATTGTAACACCTTAACTGCCCTTTAAAGAGGATCAGCAGTACACATATTCTGAAGAATTGCATATTAGTGAGTGCTGTGCAGGTGGAGAAACACTAAAGGTGTTTTAAAAGAGCACATAAAATCCAATGCATCATTTGTTAACTGTCTTTTTAAGTCATAAACATTATAGCAGCCAGAAACAGATTTATACATGCAGTTTTTGTTTTTACTAAAGAATAATTTAATACTTGTGTTTAAAAAAAAAGCTAGAAATGCATTAGTCTAGACAGGAAATAAGCTCTTGGAAGATCATGGTATGGAAACAAAACAGATTATTGCCAAATCATGACTGTGTGTTCACTGAATCCCCAACGGAGAGTCTCCACATAATACAAACGATCAGTGAATATCCTGATGCCTGCTACAATACTGTTCTAACACTAACAGTATATATCTTGGACGGCATTGAGGCTTCATAAGGATATAATTAACAGAATGCAACAAAAAAAAAAAAAAAAGAGAGAAACCACCAAAGAAGAGGTTCAGTTGGAAAATTTATTTCAGTAGTCCTTCATGGCAGTTAAGACAAAACACTTAAAAGTTTGCAGTTCCAACATGCTAAACAATCATTTAACAAAAATACATAAACAAAAGATCCGAAAGAAAAAAATAAAACACCCAATAGAGAATTTGAAACCATATAAAAGTGCATTTTCATTCTTTAAAGTGACCAACACTAGAGGGAGATTCAGCGTACAATTAACATTTATGCTAAACCAAGAACGACTTTTCCAGTCATGCAATCAGTCACTTTGACAGACGGAGTTTTAGAAAGCAACAGTCCAAGCCTTTAACCAACGTCACATCATATTTCCAGTGTTTGGGTCGAATGACGACCCACAACGCCAACAATCGGTCAAAAGCACAGCTTAAGGAACGAAATGCACAGTAGCTATAAACGTATTCTTTCCACATTAAATAAAATGCGTTTCAGCTGGAAGAAGAAGAGTTACAGTGAGATCCCAAACTAAATGAAGAACATGTACGGTACATCCATCCAGATAAAAAATACTGCAACTGATATGAACTAGATTAGAGAATATTCATCACAGAAAAGTTAAAAGAGTGCATTGTGCAACATCTCTGGTCAAGCTTTAGCAGAGCTTCATACAAACCGAGACACACAGACACGTGTGACACACACATGCGCTCACACACTTACACCTGCACACACCTGCTGACGTACAGGGCCATGCATCGGCATATAGCTCACTGTTAGTATACCTGGAGTCGTGCAGACAAACGAAATGAGCAGCGGCACACAACCGGACAACACAGAGGACGTCACACACGCATCCTCAGTCGAGTCTCTCAGGCTGCTTTAATATAGTTAAACAGACATGCATACCGACGGGGTCACGAACACTCACGCAGTCACACAACGCATCCGAAACGTAGCTCACATGCACATGCAGACGACACACACTGCGCAGACACACTATACAAAACGTGCTCTCCCACAGGGAGAAGAAAACCAACGCACAAACTCCACCATCAAAGAAAGAAGCGTTAATAAGACAAGTTGTAGTCACTTAAGCTCATGAACCACGACTGGTTTCTGAAGGGGTACCACAAAAAAGAGGGATGACGTTTTCATTACAAAGCAGATCAGTCCAAAAAGTCACACTTAGTCCAACATAAAAATACAAATTCACTAAATAACTATAGAGACAAAGTTGTATCGATACTGTGTGGGTCTGGCAAAATCCTCCGTTCCTCCCCTATGCTAATGGCACTTATGTTTGAGGGATTAACACTCGGTTCCAAGTCAAATAAACGTTATGGTGAACATCTGATCGTCTTAAAAAGTTTCACACGAGCCCCTTATGATGAGCCGAACGCATAAACGGGGCCGAGGTTCAATGTGTGGCTTAAAAAGCTCTCATTTTGCCCGTGTAGCAGCCTGATACATCATTATTTTGGTCTAACGTGTAAGCGTGTGGTAACGCTGCCTAGCTAGAGACTCTGAAATACTATCTCACTGGGAAAACAAATTTCTGTTAGGCACCTTTGTGATCATTGCAGCTGTGTAAGATGTGGAATGCAGAAAAGCGTTCAAGAAAGCTGTTGAAATGTTGCCAAATTGTTTTATAATAATAATAATAATAATAATAAAAAAAGGTAGATACATGCAAGCTAAGATCTAAAGAACCAGGCACGGTAAACTGAACAATCAAAACAAAATAAAACTAAACAGAAGTTAAAATTCAACAAATTAATACAAAACAAAACAAAAACCCTGTAGTGGTTTAGGGCAACAACAAATATAAGGCTTTGATATCTTAGAATTTAACATGAACAATAATAAAATAAATCAGGGGTAAAGTTGTCAAATAGATGCAGAAAGCATCTGAGGCATGTAAAACACCTTATTACAATTTCTAAATACTTTATTTTAAAACAGGGACTGCATTTCTAATAGTCTTTGGAACTTATTTTCTGGTTATCTGGCATACGTCCTGTTTTCTGAAGCAAATAAAATACATATGCGATATAAAAACAAAAGGGAGTGTTTCATGTGCCATTAATGATTAGGAAGTCACAGTCAAAGACCATTACCACAAATGTTTCTCAACACCTTTATCACCACCCTCATCAACACCACATTTTTGGCTGTAACACTCATAGCCGAAGGAATGGTGGAGGAGAGAGGAGAGTCAATTCTTTTTGCTGTTCTCCTGTTTGACAGATCAGAAACCATACTGACCGCAGGCTGGGCAAAAATATGCTAGCACAGTGCTTGTGTCTGCTGTTGAACATACAACTACAGCATAGCAGAACTTGATTTTTTCCCTCCTCTCTCTCATACTGCTTCATTTTTCGTATCCATTGTTGCCCAGGGTGCCCTAGGCAGGCCAAAGTTAAACTGACAGGCTTCAGCTCTCTGTCAGCCTTTAAAAAGTTGAGTGACCGCTGAGAGGGGGCGGGGCCCAGCGAGCCGGATCTCACCACTCACTGGTCCGTTGCTTGGTGGTGTCATAGGCTCTGATGACCTCAGACTGGGAGAGCACTCCGTTCTCATCCTGTGAGAATGCGTAGCCATCTGTAAACAGGACCCAGAACACACGCATCAGATAAATAAACTCAACTAAACAATCTGCTGGCACACTTACAAGACAAGTGATACAAATTAAATCATATAAAAACATGAAGCAAAAAAAATAAACAACATGCAATGAGATGGGGAAAAAATGCTAATTTCGTGCATTTGCTTAAATCATCAACAGGGTGTACACTTCAAAAAAATAAATAAACGATTATTTAAATCTGAAGGAAAATAATGTTTGCAAATATTACTAAGAGTACCAGAAGTTTTGAGAGAAAATAATATTATAAAATTACATTACGCATGCATTGCGAAAATTATATATACCATTAATAGTATAACAATAAAAAAAAAAAACCCATTGACAATTATTTTTTATTATAAATAAATGTTTACGGTCATAAATAAATACATTTACTCAGCAAGAAAAAAGTGGGAATATTTTCCGCAAAATCAAAAGAGGATTTAAAGACTGTCTGGATTATTCTGTTGTTGGGAGTCTAATTGGAGGTTTAATAAGCCCTTACAATGACCTACATACACTAATGGGACCAAAACGTCTGAAAATATTTGTAGTGGTTCAAATTAAACGAGGTCTTTTGTCTGCAGAAAGATGCAGCAAAAAGACATAATGACTGCCTGCTTCCAGAAATAAACAAAAAAATTCAAATCGGTCACAGAGGGGACCTTGAGAAACTATGGCAGTGTGGGTGGGCTGGCTGGGACGATCAGGGCAGTCAATAGTAATTATCTTGGCAGACTCTAAATGGTAGCTGGCAGGAAATAAGACACTGTGAGTGTTGTAATGTCAGATTATTGATTCTACCTGGAAAAATCAACTACTCTTCCTAAAAAAAAAAAAAATTCCATCAAATATAGCAGTTGAAATCTACTAGGAAAAAAAGGTCTTCTTTGATTTGAACGCTAAGTCTATTCAAATCCTAGTCATTTTAATATTACAGATCTCTCTCATACTGGTACTATGGTCTCTATAGCACTGCACACTGGGATTGGCCCTATGATCTATGACTCACCTTATGTCTCAATCGACTCGACCTCTACCTGCTGGCCTGAGGGGGCACATGCAAGAGGCCGAGGAGGGCAATGCATGGTGGGAATGATAGCGGGACATTGAAGTGATTAAATATGACTCTGCCTGTCAATCAAAACACAGCAGCACAGCAGCACATGCACAGGTGGGGAATGGGAAGGACGTGATGGACAATGCAGGTTTAATTGCGGTGTTAATATGTATTGTGTTTGTAAGGCAACTGCATTAATATTTAGCGGTATGAGCTAAGGGGTAAGAATGCATATAACATCAGACTATCACTGAACGTCCCCCATCCTCACCTAAAAGCAAACACAAAAATAGAGCAAATAAAGAGAGGTAACGAACAGAAAATAAAAAGAAATGTAAATGTTAAACCATAAAGAAATGAAAAGACAACGGTTTTCAACTGGTTATGATTCAGAAGCCAGATTTGAATTTTTTTTATTTTTTTTAACACAAAAGTACAAAATAAATAGTTAAAAATAATATAAAAAATGTAAAAAAATTAAAAAAAAAAATTTAATTCAAATGCAATGATTACATAAAAATACATTTTATAAATTGTGTAATAAAATAAAGTTTATAATTGTATAATAAATTTGTATAATTGAATAATAAACTAAGAAATATTTTCTAGAAATAGATTTTTTTTTTATAATTTATATAAAAAGTTTAATTTTAACATATTAATATATATATATAAAAATATATAGGGGAAAAATGCATTTGCATTTGTTTTCAGCTTTGTTTTTGCCTGCTGTTTGCAAACTTAAGACTTGTAGCTCACCAGTTGAAAACCACTGAAAGGAAGCACATGAAAACTGGAAGTGTAGTATAACAGCATACCCAGGAAGGAAATGTTAGTAATTTGATAAGTATGTGTGCATGTGTGTGTACTGTGACTGTACATATTATGACCTCATGAATAAGCTTTAATAAGTCAATTTTGGATTGCGATATCCTTAACAAAATTCTCCAGATTTAACATGGAAGGCCAAGTTATTCCCTGATAAACCATGGGATTTGAGTCCCCGTGCCCAAAAAACAGCTGCCTGAGAAGAAACCCCACAACCGATGCCATCTCAGCCTAACTTGAGCTTTGTTAATGCAGCTGTTGCTTTCGAGCGACATTATGACTACATTAGTTACTATCCACAGCTGTCAAGAACAACCATCCTCACCTAATTTTCATGGGTTTTGGTTTAGATTTGTACATCTGCGAGTGTCTGCAGTTGCACATCCATAAGCCCTTGCGTTTGAGAGTGAACCTGCATTTTGATGCTGCAGATGGGGATAGTAGGGTGTGTGTGCATCAGTGATTCTGCATGTCTCTGTCTGTGATGTCTGCACTGTGGAGAACATGTAGGTGTGTCTGTATCCGTGTGCCTGTGGGTGGCCAAGCACATGTGTGTCGCTGACGTACGGAGTAGATTCTGCTGCATGGAGTCGGACCGGTACAGGCTAACGGTGCTCTTCTTAAAGACGTTCTTCAGGAGCTGGGCTCTCTCGGTCAAACTACAGGAAAGGACACAAAGAGGAACAGTGCTGAGACACAGACATCATTATGCGCATAACATACGTCTCTTTTCTCTTCCCACAGAAAAGCGATCGAATTAAAGACAAACTTCCTGCTGGACAGATGTGTCTCCAGTGAGAGGTTGAGGAGACAGAATGAGACCGGAGCCGGGAGAGCAGCCAGTAGGATCGTTTACACTTGGAGGTGATCCCTGCTGATCTGCTGTTTTTGCTTGTTCTGTTTTATTATGAATTCACGAGGAATGGCCCTCACCTCTTCCCATGCACCACAGCTCCTGGATCTTTCGATAGCGCCTCCAATTCCTGCACCTCATCAACCAGGGTCTTAAAGTACACCTTTTTCATACTGAAACATAAGGGGTAAAAAACAAACAAGTCAAAAATCCAAACTATAACAAAGATGAAAAAAAAACCCCAGTCAAGGTGGAAAAAAAAGCATATAAGAATGCATGTAACATCAGACTATCACTGAACAGCCCATATTGTGCCCTAAATGTGAAAAAATAAATAAATAAAATAAACAAATGTTGATTTAATAAAATGTGGTAAATAAAAAAGCTGGATTTTTAGAAGTTACTGCTTACAGTAGTAAGTGTTTGCTACACAAAAGAAATCAAAAACTTTGGTAATAATGAATTTACGCTGATTTAATTAGAAACATTATAATGGGAGGGCTGGATGTAATCAGTACTATCTTCAAACTGCCAAAATCTAACATCATATGTGTAAAGAAAAGTTAGATTTAACTTGCTATGCTATTGTAACACTTTGGCTGAACTTCATTTAATCATGGACAGTGGTTCCACATAATGCAAACATGTTATTTAATACTTAAAGTGAACTGAGTAAACAAAGCTAAAATTAGACATGTCCAAATAACATGATTCGTTGTTTTATCCAAATAATTTGATTTAATTTGTGTGAAACCACTGTCCATGATTGAATTATGTACAGATAAAGAGTTATTTTTGAAGTGCAGCAAGCAATTTAAATTCTACATCAATACTTTTAAAAATGTATATATGACACAAACCTCTGGTGACTACAGGGAAAAATAAGTTCAGGGTTTAATGGCTGGTACTGAAGAATCTCAACTTACACTTTGTAGGCTACATCAAATACCAGAGAGGTGATGGGAATGAAGATCAGACCCATCCAGAAGACTCCTGAACTGAACATCATGTCTGCCTGGAAAACACACACACACACACAAATAAGACAGAGTACCAAAGAGAATCTGCAACTGATTTCCAAACTTAACCAATCCACTTAGCTGTACTTTCACAACATTAGTACTACAAAGAGCTTTACTTTCAATCACCAATCTGACCAAAACTTAAAAGATGTAATCTAGTTAAGGGGGGCTGGAATGTGTCTCATCCTGGTACATTTTAAATGTGTGTGTGACAGATGAGAAGCCAGACAGACAAGAAGAGGTGAAATGAGAGACAGATGAGAGAGGCAGTCGGCTAGAGTACAGATCCCAACTGTTAACTGCTAATGGTACTTCCCAGATCACCTCTTGAAAACCCTGATCCCTAATGATGACCCTGAGCTATCAGAACGCCTGCTTCATATGATACACGGGGATAAGATGTCAGCATTTATTTTTTAAAAAAAAAGAGTTTCTCATTATACAGCTGTCTGTGACTGTCAGAAACAAACAAAAAAAAGGCCAAAAGATAGACATCATCAGTCTAGTCTAATTAAAAGTAAAAAAAATAAATAAAAAATGAAAAGCACACACTCCATATGTGTTTGCAAATGTAAAAGGAAAGTAACGGAATACTAGTCACTGCAATCACTCCATAGACACCAACCCAAATAGTTAAAATGGCCTTAAAGTAAAAAAAGTAATTTTTCAGCCAAAATACTGGGCTGAGATTAAGAAAAAGCTGTGATGGCCATTATTTGTGTCATATTTTAAAATGGATGAAGTCAGGTATGCATAAACAGCACTATCTGTTATCACAGTCAAGATTACTGGATATTACCACCAATCACTCTTAGAAAGCACTGCATGGTACCAAGTGCAAAACTCAGACACATAAGTCTTCATTACTTTAACGAATTGGTTCATAACTTAAGTAGTTCATAAATTTCCTGTAATTCCAAACTGGAACAGAATAAAATCGTTATCTTAAATTTCTGCAACCAAAACAGATGATTCCTAAATGAGAGCCAATGCAAGGACAGTATCAGAACATCAATCTGCCCAAATACACTCAATTAAATCAACAAGCAGCGAACAGATTCATCTGTCTTGAACTGGGTGATGCTCAGACAATCAGAGACAATCTCTCAGATAATTATAACAGTTTGTCCTTTCAGGGTATAATATCTTCATTGTAACAGGCACATCCAAAGTGAAGGGTGCAAACGCCTGTGAGGAAGCAAGAAATTTAGAGAGAGACATAAAGAGAAGGGAGAAAAAGAGTAAAAGAAAGGGTGCTCTGTGGTTTCACAGGGTCTGATTCACAAGACTGAATAATCTAGCCTGGGCTAGTGTGGTGTGAGATGTAGTCGTCTGCGCTTATCCTGTTTGCTTTGGCCCAGCTGAGTTGAAAATACCTGTCATTAAATGTCAAAGAGCACCGATCCACCCCCTTGCAATGCCATTCAACATACATGCTTGCGCCACTTGTCTAAACTCGGCACTCCGAGACAAATCAACTTCCTGTAATCGAAACCAGTAAAGGCCCCAGCACAAAGCCAAGAGGCACACCTGCCTGCAGCAATCTACCAAAGGTTTCAGGTGTTCTCAAATTAGCTAATCTACTCACCATTAAAGGAAAATAGACTTTGATGTCTAACCAAACATCAGGGAGGCAGGAAATCCCAAATGACTGAAAATCAAAATGTCTTCCTCCACCCTGCTAATGTCATCTTTGACCCTGAATGAAACAAGTGTTCTATATTGCCAAGTGAAATTAGAGAAAATTGTACACTGGTGAAAAGATATTCTTGGTGTGCCGGAATTCGACAGTCCCAGAGGTAACATGTAATTTTCTCTTTGGTAGCTTAATCATTTTCATTGGAGGCCAATGAATTGAACAATCAGACAGGACCAGAGGGGCTCAAATACATCAAGTAGGAATAAAACTACCATCGGGAATGTTAAATTGAAGTCAATAACTAAAAAAGTACAACGTCAAACTTCATTAATATTTTCCCGCCAAGTTGTATGTTATAAAAACTCATAAAAAGCAGTAAGTGGGTTACTTTGCTATGAACTGTACAATTTAAAATGATAAAGCGAACGTACAAACAGTTTCAAACAGTATGTCTTTTCTACCATTTCTATGGATAGTTCTGGTAAAAACAAATCTATTTGGATTTTGAAAGCATGCCGGCCATAGGTGTATTTTTACGGCAGAATAATAAACCACTCTGGACTCATCTCGGCTGGAAATCAAGGGTATCCGCATCCACTGTTTAGACAGGACATTGACTCCCTCTGTCTCTGCTGGACACATTCTACAACAAATATACACACACATGTTTTTTTCAATACACCAGATTAAACTGGTAGGTTTTTGCATGTGTTTATGCTCCTAAATGTTATACTAATGGTCTACTAATGCAATTAAAAGCTAAAGCTGATTCTTGGTAAAAGACTTGGTATTACGAGCACTTCCTCTGTCTGTTTGCCTCTTTAAGATGAATTGCTTTATGTATTCCCCAACTAGTCACTTTGGATAAAAGCATCTGCAAAGTGACTAAATATAAAAACATCATGAATGCAAAATATTAAGTATGCAAATATTTAGAAAGGTAATTGCGCAAAGATATGCAGACATACTGTACACAAAGCATCCCATCCTTTGTCATAAGCAATCAAAGCACACAATGTGCTCTCCAGAGCTGGCATTTGAGTGGTTTGAAGGGCTCTTCACTAAAGCTAAACTAAAGTTACCACTGAATAGGGGGATAGACGATCACATTACACTACTGGATTTGGCCACATTGTACATGCAACTTGCACAAACTTTGATGCTAAATGGAAATCTGACAAAAACAAACTTTATAAGCATACACTGTAAACCACAATAAGTTGACATACACAATCCTTCATGCACAAAACGTAATTAATCAAATTTACTATGTTGCTCTGTCAGAAGCACACACTAACGGACCATTTAAAATCTTCAATCAGGTCTTTCAAAACCTGAAAGCAAACGTTGACAGATTCTATTAGCGCTTAAACCAGACAAACTGAGTGTGAGTGTTTATCATTCAATCCCACGTGGTAACTTCCTCTGGTGATTGACAGGATGGATTAACTATGCCTGGGTGCACTAATCAGCGGTGCTGTGAAACAGCAGAGTTTGGCTGCTCATGCCTGCCAGTGATAATGTTGGCCCAAGAATGTTAATACCATCCATTGTGATGGTAAATATGAGATGAGAACAATTCAGACATGGTCATTCACCCTCGGCCTGGCCCTTTGGCTTTAGGGACTACATACTAACGCCTCAGCCAAGTCGACTTTATCCACATTCACAAACACACACACAAAGTCATGTGCAAGAAGAATAAAGAATGTTTTTGCCTTTTCTCCCAAAAACTAAATATTCCACTTGCAATTAATTCAAATATGCTTTTATTATAAGCCAAGCTAGTCACTCAAAAAGTCTAATGTCAACTTGTGTATATAAACAACCTAATTGTAAACGCTCTATCAAAGTTCCTCTAGTCAGTTTGTGGTTTGAATGTGTAGAGCATAGGGATTCAAAGTCCTAGTGGACCAGATACAGCTGGAGTCCCATCTAATGGCTGTTGTTTTTCGAAAGAGAGAGAAAAAAAGGAGAAGAAAAAAAGCAAGAGACATTTAATTCCAACAGGGCTTGCAAGAACATTCTCAAGTTTGTCTCAAGGCATGGAGAATGGAGGTATTCACATGGCCTTTGAGAGTCCAGTATGGAAAACACACACTCTCATATACCATCATCCCCGTGTTCCACTCTCAGCATGGAACATCTCCATGGGCTGAGAGAAATTTAGGAAAGACTATCTAAAAACACAAAGATCTCAAATAAATGAACGTTGGCATACATTCTGAGTGTGTTGAAAATTAGTCACTCAGCTGGAGGAATAACAATTTATTCAGAGCACATCACACACTAATGTACTGGAAAATATTACTTTAAGACATTCCAAACTTCATCTTCATCTCTCATACTGTGAGGACCATAGGCTGCTCAGGTTTTACTGATTTCTGGAGTTGATAAGTAAAATCTCCATGACTAGTAAGACACATACCTTTGTATTCAAAGTGCCACAAACATGCTTTCAAATAAATTTTCCCACGCATTCTTTATAAAGTAGGGTCCAAAAGCCTGAGACAACACTGATAATCTGGAATTCAAAATTTAGATAATAGCAACTTCCAGGAGGTATTGGGATTTATTTTTAGATTGTGCTTTATTTCTAGGTAACTAATCAAATAAGCAAAACTGTGGCATTGATCATGTGAACTCCTATGATCAGATGGTCAGTCATTCTTGTTTATATTGAGCACAAGGTGCTTTTACTTTTTGAAAAAAGAATTTGAAAAAAAAAAAAAAAAATTAAAAATAATAAAAACGGTAGCTTTTCAACAGACATTAAGCAGCACTGTACTCATTACAAAGTGAACTAAGATATTTGACCAAGATGTTGGACAGGAATTGCCTGACAGGTTCTTTTTTCTTTTCTTTTTTTTTTAAATTGAAATAGAGCAGATCACACACACACACACACAGAGTTTCCAGTATGCAGTGTTACAAGAGCAGCAGGCTGTAGTTTTATCTGCTGATAGAGAGAGTGAGGCTCTAAAGGTGAAATCTTGTACATCAAAGAGAGGAGAACAAGATGAATGGTCTGTCTCACACAGATACCAGGTGCACTTGAATAAAACAGACCTGTCTGCTGCATTCAATGGAAGAATGGAGAGGAATGCACCACAGAACACTTTCAATGTGGCTACAGCTAACCGTTACATCACGCCTCTGACATCTAAAGATCTTTTTCTGCATCGCTGTAGCGCTTGTTTTATCCACTATGACTTTCTTTAGAGTGTTATCTAAATTTTACATGGCTTTGGATGTAATATGTGATGTGTGTCTGTTCAAAGGTGCATTCGTGACATGACTGGCTCATTGTGTGTGAATGTGCATGTCTTTAAACAGGTGTGTGAGATGAGGGGGGCTTTGTAATGGCAGGTGAGGTGATAGTTAGGTAATCGGCAGCCTCTTGATGTTGAGCACAGTATCTCAAGTTGCCTTGAGTATGACATGTTGTGATAAGACAGTCTAAGCTACTGCAGTAGACGACTAGATAAAAACTATATTGTTAAAACTCATTATTTGACAGTGCATAGAAACTTAACATTACTAATTGAGTAGTTGTTTAAAAAAAAAAAAAAAAAAGTAGCTGGCTAGTCAATGTTTAGCTTATGTAAATTACTACAGAGTGAATCCCGCACAAATCAAATGACGCCAATGATGTAATGAATGGTGCAAAAAGCAGACATTCATGGTTTCTCTCAGGCTCTGGCCAGCACTTGGTTTATTTAAAGGTTTTTAGAGCAGTTTAGACCATCTCAAAGGTCTATTGTTTTATTCTCTTGACACTAAACTTCACTGTTTCATGTGTGTGACATTACAAATAAAAAATTTAGCAGTCACAGGTAACCATCTAAAACTACACCACACAGCTAAGCTACACACACAAAAAAATTGGAATTTACAGTTTAAAATCAACTTTCTAAAGAACTTAACACCTTCAGGGATGCATTCAGTTCAACAAAAGTGACAGTAAAGACATTTACAATGTAACAATAATTATATTTCAAATAAATACTGTTCTTTTTAAGAAGCAGCATAATGATAAGAAATGTTTTATTTAGCACCAAATCAGCATATTAGAATGTCTGAAGGATTATGTGACACTAAAGAATAGAGTAAGGCCTGCTGAAATCAGCTTTAACATCACAGGAATAAATTACAACTACATGTTTTTGATCAAATAAATTAAGCCCTAATGAGCATAAGAGACTTCTTTCAAAAACATTACAAAATCAAAATATGACTTTTTTCTTTGTACTCAAGGTACCTTTGTACTTTGTACCTACCATGCTATTCTTCTGAAGTGCATTGGAGTACCATGAAAATGTCAAAATAATGATGCATTGTGTGATATGTTAGAGTGAGAATTTAACTAAATAGAGTTAATGGTATGGCATGTCTTTTAACTCTTTCCATCGTAATTGCTTCCCCTTTCTCTGCCCTTCAGGCAGCTGTGGCAGCAGTCAGAGATCGGTGTGAGGTGGTCCAGAGTTCAGGTGTGTTCAGGTGCACTCTCTCTTAGCCGGCCCCCGTGCTGTGATGTAGTGCCGTTGCTATGGCTCCCCTCGGCATTGGGTTACCCTGAGCCTCTGGGGTCTGATCTATTCTACTACCCTACATGTAGAGGGAAAGAGCTGATAAAAGAGCCCACTTGACTGGCCATTCAGGACGGGTGTGCAGGACACACATGAGAGGAAGAGGCTACTGTTACACAACGCTCGATGCTGGGATAAAAACCTTGGATGCTTTTAAGAGTATTTCGATAACGGCAACAATGTGTGCGAACAGAGCGTTCTCATATTGGTGTCCAGACATTATATAAATAAACAGCAAAAACACAAACTTTTATTATATTTGATTAAAACCATACCAAGCAATTATAAATACAAGTATTCTGCCTGGACTCGAGAACTTTTGAACTCTCTGCTCACACAAGCAGTTGTAGATGTTTTTAAATCACTCTTCTTCACAGGTGACACAAATAGGGCCTATTAGGTCCCATTAGGAGATTATGAGGTGAGAAAAGAGCAGAGACCTATGGTGCCCCGAGGTCTTATGGAGGTGTAGAGTTTCCTGCCCCCTACTCACCCTAATGAACACACACAAACTCTTAATGCTCAGATTATGGCTTAGATAATGTAGAGCCCCAGGCAAGAAAAAGGGTGGTCTGTGTGTGTTTTATATCACCTGACACATCCACAGCCCCAGGGATAAGGATGGGAAGTGTGTGTTTTTAGCTCAGTATAGTCTGATGACAAATTTGCTTCATAAAGCTAGTTAAAAAGTTTGTGAAATATAAGGAACTTATTAAATCAGCAAAATAATTAACTCCCAATTGATTAAGATTTTATTTTTTGTTGTTCTTAAATAAATACAGTCTTGCTAAACATAAGACATTTAATTGAAAACACTGAAAAACAGTAATTTGATCAAATTATTACAATTTATAAGAGCCAATTTCTATTTAAAAACATTTTAAATGTGTAATTTATTCCTGTGATTTAATGCTGAATTTTCAGCAGCCATTACTCCAGTCTTCAGTGTCACATGACCCTTCAGAAATCACTCTACATTCACACTGCAGTAGAATATGCTATAGATGAGAGTCACTCTGTGCTGCACATATGTGTGTCTTTTGAGTGTTGAGGTTTTTATGTGTGGTTTGTGAACGACAAATCCTCCCTTGTGTCAAATGTGATAATACACTTCAGTTTTATGAATGCTTTTACTTTAGTCACTGTTGTTAGTATTTTAAATAAGACAGTTTGAGGCCTGCAAGTAAATGTGGCTGTCAACATCTCAAACACTGAGTGTGACATAGATTTAGTGCTTAAAAAGATTATTTTTAGATTATAAGTTAAGATAGAAAGAAGATTTTTTGTAACATTATAAAAGTCTCTCCTATCACTTCTGATCATTTAAATAAATAATAAAAGCAAAAATCAGTAGAGTAAATAAGTAAAACTTTGTTGTTAACTCTGTTTTGTCTTACCTCTCCTGACATATCCGGGGCCAGAGGAATCAGAGGCCATAGTGAGGAGTAGATGCCAAAGAAGACTACCCACAATCCAATGCTGCCCCAGATGGCAATGTGGCTGAACTATAAGCCAGAAAAGATTAGAGAAAACACACAGTGAGTTGAGGAGAGACGTCATTCTGCTGATAATACTGGCAGTCTGACACTCAAACAGCACAAAACCTAATCTGAAAGATGTATTATAATTTTAGACTAGTGACATACATAACAACAACCCTTAACACACATGAATTTTACATGAACACATGTTAAATCACAAGTGTTCACATATGGGAGCATGTTACACCCATGTGTTTTTGTTTAATCACATGATCATCAAGCATTTGAGGCTTGAAATTTGCACATGTGAAACATTGGAACCACATGTGAAAGTTCCCAAACCACATGAACATCATGTGATTTTGTCAAAATTATACTTGCAAAATGCAGTGCAGCGAAAAAGACTGAATTTGAAACATGCATGTTGTCAAATTTTATTATTGCATAAATACAGTAGCATACATTCCTACTAATAGTAAAAAGTTTGGAGTAATTAAGATTTTAATATTTTTGACAGATGTTTCTTATGCTCACGAGGCTGCATTTATTTGATTAAAAATACAGTAATAGTGTGAAATATTCTTACGGTTTTAAAAAAACTGTTTCCTGTGTATTCCTGTATTGGCAAAGCTGAATTTTTGGCAGTCGTTACCCCAGACTTTAAAATCATTACTTTTCAACAAACTTCAAAGAGAAAACTGTTCTTTTAAAATTATTATTTTTTAAATTAATTGTTTATTTTTACTGGATTTTAATTTAAATTACACTGACATTTTTAAATTATGAGTATTTTCCTTGAAATCACCATAATATTAATACAACTTTTAACAGTAATAAAATGTAAGAAACAGTGCACTATAATTGCATATGTGAATAAGTGCTTTGATTAGCCATGCAACCATGACATCATCTTTGAATGCTCTGAACTTTTCCATGACATCAGCGGCAGAAGAAAAGGGTAAGTCAGAGGAGTGAGAGGGGGCGGAGGAGCGTGTTTCTACTGATAGAAGGACAATAAAGTCAAAGGAAATAGGAGGACACAGTGAAATGGGAGAGAAAAGAGATAGAAGGATGGAGAGAGTCATCCAAAATCTCACCATGGTCCAGGACGACGTCTCTAGCCCAGCCTTCAGACACACCGTGATCACCACAAACTGTGAGAGAGACAGGTTCTTATCTGAGGTCACATGTACACATAAACAGATTAGATTGAACAGACGTAAGATCTAATGGGAGACAGTCGGCAGACAGGAACTTCCAAACAGTTTCTGTTTGAAGTACAGTTTGAAACAGAGCAGGTCAGCTTCATTTTCATTTCAGTGCCTAAAAAACTGGCAAAAAAAGAGAGTGAAAATCCTCAGCGAGGCCAGACTCGGCGCAGAAGGAACATTTCACAGCAGGACAACCGGGACAAAGTGTCAGGCGACCAGTAGGACACAGAGATGCTTTGTGAGGATCTGAGGGTCCAAATGCACTTACTGTATAAACCATGTTGCCTAAGAGGAGATAGTCTGGTGTCTTTCCGTTTCCAAAGACGGTATCTGTGAGGAGAATCAACAAGAAGGCTTTTAGAGTGAAGGATCACATGCTAACACACACAATTCCATGCAAACACAGGTCAGTGGGAACGGTTGTAGATACTCCATTAAGAGGTTGAGCTCAAGAGGGATCTAATGTTAACATTAAACAGACAGGAATACCAGAAATGTACTGTTTACATACATGATGGTAAAATGCAGTGGAAAAATTTGCATTTAGACAACATGATATATGCTTTTGACTAAAGATATATAAATGTAGGATATTTAACATCTGCATCTTTGATTTAGTTTTTAACAGAGGGACAAAATTGGGTATTAAAAATATTATTCCAAGAATGCTGTTAACAGGGCTGTTTTCAATGTAAAAAGTTTGTAAAAGATTCTCTAGGACATCCTGTTAGGGACAGAGCCATGGCTTATTGGGGCTGTGGTGCTCATGTGGGTTATGCAAGTTTAAATCTGACTTTTATGCCTGTTTAATCTGAACCAACAAGCTTGTAATGAACTTATTCTCCTCTTATGACACACCTGTTATCAGTGCTCCAATGGTCATGTGAATATAAGGCAACAGTGGGTGTAAAAAGGGCTGTTGACAGCTGTACAAAGAAAAAAAAACTCTCCCTAAATCATTGAGGATTAATTGACCCTTGAGGCAATCTGGGTTTTCTTAATTTTTCAGGATGATAGCTATTGGCTTGTGCTAATTGCTTCCACAAACATCTTAGATTAAATGGTAAAAGTTCTGGCGTAATAAACACAAAAGTGCACACATGGCAGTGTGGTTTAGTGGAGGAGTATTACTCATTCTCCGATTGTAAGTGAGAGCGGATGATCCAAAACCATCAGTGCTCTGGCACAGTGAAACACAACGGACACCACATGTGGATCAGGAAGGTATGTGTGTTTCAGTGTGTGTGTGTGTGGTGCTGACAGGCTGTCAGTCAGAGTGTCTCCAATGCTTTGTTTAAAAAGCAGGTCTGATTCTGACTGTGTGGTCCTGCAGTCAGCCAGATATTTGTGCTGACACACACACATACGAAATCTGTTCACATGCTAGACACACTCCTTTGTACATGCTTACACTTATTAATGCATGTAAGGAGCAATTTACAGACCACAGAGCAATTTATTAAAATACACCAAAATGTTAATCCAAGAATGAAAATTGTGTAATTATTTAGTGTCAAGCTACAAAAAACTCCATGGAAGTTTAGATATGCTGATAGATTTGTGTAAGGTACAATTTGCTATCAAATTTACTGACCAAGAAAAAAGTAATTTTGCGAATCATTTTGAGTTAAATCTTTATAAATCAGTGGATCACATTCACAAAACCTGTATGAACGATTCATTCATGAAGTTTAACCCACTAAATCCTAATAACCTATTCACAGAGATTATCAGTGAGAAATTATCAAATTATAAAACCACTAAATTAATAAAATATTAAATAAAAACTAGGCCCATTTCGTCACGCAAAGAAATCATATAGCTTAAAGACGACATTTTTTTTAATGCTTTTGTGGTGCAACTCTATATCTTTTGAAGCTAGACAGCTACATTCCTCATTCGCTTTCATTACAGTACATTAAAAAAAGTAAAAAGGATACAGGATTGCAAAGGCGTGATAAATGAAGACAATTTTGACTTTTGCATGAACTATTGCTTTAAGTGAGGAATATGTGGAAATGGAGAAAAGGAGAAAATGTGTGTGTGCACGTGTGTGTATATGACTGAGTGATCTTCAGATATTCATGGTGGCCAATAAGAAGCAATTAAGCTGAAGCGAGAGCAGACCCGTCTTTCAATATGACACCCACTGACCTCAAAAAACAAAACTAAAAAGTAGCGTGTATGTGTGCTTACCGTGCTGGAAGGCCTTGAGGGGGAACCAGAAGAGGATGACTGAGTGAAACAGGCCGTTCAGACAATGAGCCCAGAAGACCTGCAGAAGAGTGGAGGAGGGGTGGAGGAGAAAAAGAGAGAGAAGAGAGGCATGAGAAAGACGGTGGCCACCCTAACCCTGTCGGTGACCCCTGACCCCGAGGCTTTGTGCGATCTCAGCGCTAGGCTAAGTGGAAGGTTTGTCAGGCCTCCCTGCTCAATGGCCACCCCGCTGACAGACACTTTGTATATCCTGTGAGTGAGGAGAGAGCATGAAAGAGGGAGAGGGGAGGTGCGCCAACTATATGAGAGATGTCAGTAAGGGGTGTTTTTCCGCCATCCCTTCTCTTTTCCCTGCAGTTAGTTGCCTCATCGAATTTCCCCAATCGTTCCTTTGTGAGTTGTGAAAAAACCCCAAATCCTTCATGGATACTTTTAGTACAAACAGAGACAAGTTTAAGAAATTAAGATGTATGAGTCTGTCGCTACAGTGCATGGTTATTTGGGAGCATGGAAAAACTATCGCTTACACAGGTATGGCATAAAGTCTTTGAGTGTCTGCGACTGTATACATGGGCATGTGGACTTTGGATGTGACATTTAAACAAATATCCTCCTCCAAAACCGCCTTGTTTTGAATTTACATTATGCATAGACGTGGCCAATCAAAACACTAATGGGCGATGTAGCATGAAACAGCCGTGAAATGAAATCAGGCCCGTCACAGGTCCAGTTTCCAAAGACTGCTTTTTTTTTTTTTGGGTGGTGTTGCTCTTTTCACCTCTGAAAGTCTGAGACTGTTCACTGCCTACAGACACAACAGATTATTTCCATATTTATAAGTAAAACAGCATAATATTTGTGTTGAGAGGCAGTCAAAGGTATTAAAATGTATTTTTTTCAGTTAATTCTCTAACATAAATAAATACAAATTTCTCCATATGAACAAAAATGTTATTGCAATGAACCATATTAGGGGTGTCTGCTAGAGATGTTCATTTTGTGAATTAATCATTCTTTTGAACTGGTTCTTTTTAATGAGTCATTCAATTCAAACTAAAACAATTCAAAAGTGCTTAAATTGTCAATTGTCAGATTCTCTGGTAATTTCCCTAAAAAACTATTATTTCTATCAATATAGATTTAATTGCAGATTTTCATAGATGCCATGTATATATTGTTATTTTAAGAATCTGCATAATAATGAAAAAAAAAAGAAAAAAGGATTTAATTGCAATAAATTTACATCAAAGTTTCATGTGGAGGAAAAAAAGACTTAAATTCTTTCTCAATTATCAACACATATTGAAGTTTTTCAAATCAATGCAAGTGAAAAGCAGTATTTTATAAAATATGAAGTGCTGTAAACGTATGGGAACACTTACAAGACAAGCCATGTAAATGAGTAATGTTAAATTATACACAATTTTGTTTAAAAGTTTAGGGTCAGTAATACAGTGAATTATTATTAAACTGTAATTTATTACTAATGGCAAAACTGGAACTGAAACACTCCAGTTTTCACTTTTTTTTCCTTTACTTTTTTCATTTTAATTTTTTATCAATTTAATATATCCTACCTGGATAAATGCATTACTAACAAACAAATAAACAACAACAAAATAAATAAATAAATAAAAAACTTACTGAGCCACAAATGAATAACTTTTCAAGGCTAGCATCTGACAGAAAGGGCTAATTATGGGAGTAACTTCTGTTTACACTGTAAACAATCAGCAAAAGGTTCGCTCTATGGACACAATAAGAAGCATTTTCAAAAACTGGGTACAATGAGGTAATATTATTTTACTCATCCTTCAACTATTGTGCATTAAAAGTAAATTTACATGTTTAAAAGCATTAATAAATGAATTTCAATATACCATGAATAACTCCTAAAGATCCTGCTTCTATCCACAGCTATATTATGGACGTGTTAGATATCATAGTAATACATATCTATATTTTTGGGGAGACAAATTAAAGATTAAGAGTAAGATAAGTATTTGTAGCACAATCTCATGATCACAATCTCATTTAAAACGTTCATTAGCAAAAAGGTGGATAAATGACCCTGAACCTGTAAATGCTGAAACACAACTGCCACAAGTGGCAAGTGGCAGCCATGAGATCTCTCAAGGGGGAAGGGATGCAGAGAAATGAGAGGAGAATGAGAGAGTGAGAGAAAAGAGGAAAACCCTGAGATTGTCTTGTTCTGTGTTGTTTCACAGAGGCCCTATATGACCTTTCGGCCTCTCTGCCCTGACCCTCTCACCTCCGCTATCGGCAAAGCAAAACAAAGCTCAGGGCTCCAGCCCTCAGACAGCCAGCTCATCCCACACCCACAAAACACCTCAGAAGGCCACGATAGCTCACCCCTCCTAATCTTTGGAACTAAATTCATACTTAAGGTTTAGGGTTTATTTAAATTTATAACTAAGTATTGACAAATTGTGTATAAGTATTACATTATTTAAGTATTAAAAATTTTCACAACTCATTCTGCACTAAGCTATGGACATGAATCCATTCTACAGTGACTGGACTTTCACATAGTAGGCAATAAAACACAACCACCCGAAACAAAACATGATCCAAGTGCCATGTGAAACAACCTGCTCTCACCCTCGCCTGGTACTTTAAACGCACAGTCCTGCAATGAATGCCAATGAAATCAATAAACGTTCATAATCATTTGTCACAGGGAGGCCCCAAACTCCTCCGTTTCCAAGCAGGTTGCTAAGAATGTAGGTGTGAATGGCCGTCTGTCCTGCCTGAAGCAAAGCACTGCATTCTGTGTGACAGCTTAATTGCTTAAACTAGCATGAAAGGATAAACTTTATTTTGCGCCAACTATTGCCAGACGCTCTAATAAGCCTTCTCCAACTATGTTGGGCTACAAATAAAGCCAAAAAGGGAGAGAAAGAAAGACAGAAAGAGGCAGAAGGAGGGAGGGATGGAGGCTGCAGTGTGTTGAATGAGGGCAATAACTGCTATCCTGGGGTCTACGAGGGGCTTTGTCGTTATTAGGGAGACTTTAGTGTCAAAGCTATGTAATTAAATGTGAAAGGGGACATGGTGGGTAAAGACCTAATTATTTCACACTCTTTGCTTCTCCTCAATCTAACGCACAATGTTTCTCTCTGCTTCCACAGGCTTTATTTATAAATAAAGTGTCCGTTCTGTACACAGATGACGTGTAGTCGTATGAAACAGGATGAGGGTCGCACAAGAATATTTTAGACTATTTTAGTAAACCAGTTTAACCAAGTCATTAAGATTGTTTAAGGGTTCTGTGAATCAATTTAACCAATTCTTCAAAAAAAATAAATAAATCTGACTCAAAAGAATCTTGTGTTCACAAATTGGACAATGCTAGAGTATTCAACACATGTTTTCATTACCTTCCTCTATATATCCGTTAACATCTTTGCTTCTTTGTTCCAAGCAAATATATCACTCATTTCATTATAGAGAAATATCTGTTATGGATTATTCTACTGTAGCTCCCTACTTCCATGCTTATTTTTATTGCATATTAAAGTCTTACTTTTCCCCATTAAAGATTTTTTTTTTTTTTTTGCATTGAACAATTAAAAGTAAGAATTATGGTGTTTGTGTTACAAATGGCCTGTAAATCTGTCTCTCCCTCCTGACCCCACGGGTTGTGTTGTCTGTAATCCATGTCAGTGTGGTGGTAAATGGTCTCCACGGCTGTGAAGCAGGGCTGTGAGGTGACACCAGCGCAGACACGCCGGAGCTGGAGACGAGACAGCTTTATTAACACAGAGAGATGCAAAACCAGCAGTCACAGATACCTAGAGAGGATGGAAATAAGCTTTTCCTATAGAGACACTATTAAGGTATCTGAAAGCGAAGAAGGACTTGCATAATTTCACTACGACATATCTAGAACTAGGTATATGTCCTTAAGACTAAAGACAAACTTAACTTTAAGAACCAAATAAATGTATAGGAATAGGAAAGCCAAAAAACTTCATATAAACGTCCATATATTAGACTGTGTAGAAATTAGAAGTGGTTTATATGTATACATATTTAACATTGTGAACAAAGCTTCACATTGGTACTGGCTTAAGAGGGTTTATGACCTTCTAAAAAGGAAGATGAACACTCAAAGACATCTCAGATAAGCAGAAAGGCTGACAGAGAGAGATGGTTTAATGGACGGCTAAAGCAATAAGGTCTTGCTGTTGACTTGCTTTTTTACGGTGTAGGGAGTCGTAACAGGATCTGTTTGTTCAGTGGGGTTTTTAGCCAGAGTGCCAAACTGTTCACCAAACACAGGTCAGTAAAGTGTACACAGCATGACCTGCCTATAGGGTCAGCAAAGTCATCATCATCAATGGAAATGAACTAAAATACTAGTTTATTATTTATGCATTTATTTACAAGAGATTCTTTACCTTATGGCATATGCTTTAAGAATTTTTAACATGCTAGAATTATAAAAATGTGTTTCATCCCTCAATCAGTGGGCTGTTCATCATGGCAGCGCACACACTGATGGAGATTCAGCAAAACTTATTTATACTACATGTCTGAGTGTATTTACCTTGGTGTTGAAGCCCATTGCATTCTGGGAGGTTTTGTACAGTTCAGGGTATTTGAGCATGTTCTCTTTCCTGCAGGAGCGTTCAAAGATGCCCAGAGTCAGAGGAGGCAAAGCAGTGAAGATCTAACAAAAGAAAAAGGAAAAACAAAAATCACAGAAAATCTAATAAAGTCAAAATGTTACGCAAACAATAAAATTTATAATGAAAAAAATCATATTAAATTATAAAAATGCAAAACAGAAGCACTAGAACTATAATCATACAGTACTAGTCGCATCAGCAATGTTTTTTTCCCCCAGAGATATTACTACAAGATATTATCCTAGTTCTCATTACAGAAACTAATTTGTGACGAACTTAAATGATAAACTGATACGTAAACCAAATAAAAACTAGGGTTGTCCCCTAATAGTCCACTAACCGTTAGTTGACGAGAAGAGGCTTGGTCGACCAAAATTTAAAATGGTTTATTAATAAACGTGTGATTACTCACTTAATGCTTAAAACGAATGACTACTAGTCAACCAGAAAAAATCCTTAGTAGAGTGCAGCCCTAATAAACACTGAAAAGAAAAAGACATAAAAATAGATACCTAAACATAAACCAATACCTAAAAATACATACAACTACTTTCTATCTTGAGCACCAGACATGTACCCCACGTCTGCCGCTTTTATTTGCATGCTTGGTGCAGCTCAATGAGCACGTAACTTTCTGGCATTTATCATATTTGCACTTTCTCCCTCCGTGTGCAAAAAAATACTCCAACCGAACATCTGCCACTGTGCCTGCAGCTTGTTAGCAGATCTCTTTATTTTTCCGCGGAGCTCTAACGTTTCTCTGTGCAGCAGCTGTTGAAGGCGAGAGGGGTGGTATTATGGTCCAGAGAGGGTTGCGGGGTCAGTCGTAAGTGTCTCTTGCTGGCCCAGCTGGAGCGGCTGACATGGTCGGCTGGCCTTTTCCATTCAGGGGTGGTTTCGGCCCGTTGCATCCAACAGACCCCCTCTGATGTGCTGGAATTCCTCCTCTCTCAGATAAAGAGAGAATGCGTTGGGCTGAGCTGTTACTGGCCTCACAACACCAATGATCCATTACACAAGGCTGATGGGAAGCCGTGTTCAAATTTTGTTCTTTGTTCAGGCGGAAAGAACTAATTTCTCGGGACAATCAGCGAGTCGGGTGGCTTAGTCATTTTTCCTTCGTATCTTGGTTTATGCAAAGTGGAAAAACGTACTCCACCCGGAGCATTTTTTTCTTGAATAACTTTCCTTCCTGTTGAAAACATGTTAATTAACAGCATCAATTCCTATCACCAAGCCCTAAGGCAGCCCAGTTCACAGGACTCCACCCAAACGGCCATTGTGTGTGTGTGTGTTTAAATGTGTCTGGATTCAACCTGTTCCTTTATCATCCACCGCTGACCTGTTTAACGCAGCTCTTTTGGGCATGAGCGTCTGTTGTTGCAGCACATTCAGGACATAGTTCTGGGCACGGAGGGAATACAGACTTGACAAGCGGTCATAAATAAGAGGGAGATTTTTCAGGATGGTGCTGACACGGGCCGTAGTAAAGGAGCCGGCTGGGGTGCCGCGGCTAATGAGTTTCTTGCCTGAGCGCAACAGGGGAGGCGTTTTAACACATTCCCTCTCACAGTAATGAAGAGGGGAGAGTAAATCACACACCCAGACAGATGTGTGAATGCAAACTCTCTTACCACGTTGTACAGGCCGATGCACCAGCGCTCGAACAAAATCTGACCGGAGAAGCCATTCACAAATGCAAACCAGATCTGAAAGACAAAAAGACAATGCAATGATAAACAACTCATAGATGTCAATGTTTTAGCCTATTACGTAAACACATTATTAAAATAAAACATGTAATACAATAAGAATAGATTAATTGATATTTATAAATATATTAATAGAAAAAATACAATAAAATAAAATTATTATTCAAAAACAAGAAACAAAGCTAGTTTTTTTTTTTTAAAGAGTAAAAAAAAAAAAAAAAAGGAAAAAAAGATTAACTATATGCTTCCCAAGTCGTCCTAAAGGAAATGGTAACATATTAAAAGGGCAATGACAGGCCATATGATAACCATTACTACATAAATGTGTGACTAAAAGGTAAATATATACCACCATTAATCATATATTCCCCACTTTGTGCGCACTTAACTTTGCTCCTAGCGGATTTTAATTTAGGTTGATAGATGGCTGTTGTTTTCTGTGGGGCCTCTCAGTGCTAGAAATTACCCGAGAGAGAGCGATCTCTCATGAAAGCAGCAGTGAACTGACCCCATCAGTCCTTTCTACAGTCTCAGACACTGGATCGCCGCAAATGGTTTGTTCCAAGATCAGTCTTGGAGAATAAATAAGCAAGCTTTAGGTCACTTTTTCATATACATGGTGGAGTCCAAAAGTCAGAGCTCTGTTGAAAATTCTACTATTGAGAATTTTTATTATATAACGCTTTAAGTAATTAGCAATAAAATCAGCACAAAATGTATATTTGAATTTTTAATTAAATGCATTTTAATAAATAAATATATTGACATTTCATTTATTTTATAAAAATGAATCAAATGTTAAGTATAACCAAACAAATAATTTAAACATAAAAATAAATATATTATATAAAAAAAATATTTTCAATATTTTATATTTTAAGATAATGAAAACATTTTCCCTTTTATCTAGACCATTTTGATATAAAGATTTATAGTCTACTATCAATAAGAACAGCTGTGAGATGAGTGCATGTAAAACAGTTAAATCCCCTACTTTAGCAAACATACTGCCAAGGTTTTCAAAACATCTAAACATAGAGAAGCCCCACTAACTTGTCATGCGAAGCCACAACCTGGGCTTAACACATCATTACTCAAAGGACAACCCCAGGCAGGAATGAGAGAGGAAGGGCGTTAGTGCTGGAGGTAAGAGAGGGAGACTTCAACAGTTCCCATGACTTCAGCCAGAACGGCTCGTAAATCAGACGCTCTGTTTCCCACCTTGATCAACCCCCAGTGTCTCATAGAAGAAACAACTGATCACAGATCAGATTTTCTATTCCTCTAAATTTTTAAGACTGTACAAAAACCAGATCAGTGCAAAAGGACTAGATTTAACTATTTAAAGAACTGAAAGATGTGAGTTATTGGACTTAAGGGTGGAGATTAGGGAAAAGACCACAAATGAAAAGGAGAAGAGAGAAGAATGTGTATCTAAACCATATGCCATGGAGATGGAGCTCATCACTTAATATCTCTATTAGTTTGACTAGTCTGGCACACAACTCTGTCATAGTCATCTAGAAATCTGAGAATGTGATAATCTCATAGCAGCGGTTTTAAAGAGGGGGAAATCTGTAATAATCAAAAATGGGATGAGAGATTGAAAATAAAAAAAAGAAGACTATATATATATATATATATATATATATATATGGCAAAACACAGGATTGTGTGACACCAAAATGTACACAGATAAAGGGCTTTCAAAATTCTGTCATTTAAATACCAATTTGCAATCTACACTGTTCAATGCTCACCAAAGCTGTATTAACCATTTGAAAAACACAGTAAAAACAGTAATATTGTGAAATATAAATATTTAAAAAGTTTTAAAATGTAAATTTTAAAATGTAATGTATTCATGTGAAAGCAAAGCTGGATTTTCAGCAGTCATTACTCTAGTCTTCAGTGTCACATCTTTCATATATTCTAATATGCTGATTTAGAGAAAAAAAAAGAAAAAGGATTACATTCATGCTGAAATTAGTGCTGCTTAATATTTTTGTAAAAACCATAACACAGTTTTAAACACTCGTTTTTGACTAGATTAAGATGATTTTTTTTACAAAACAATGACTATTTTTCCTCCCTCACAAATTGATCACACTGCTTCAGAAGGACTGGAATATAGCGCACAAGCCATACAGAGTAATTTTACAATACTTTTATAATGCTTTTTATGCAACTTGTAAGCCTCTGGTCACTGTTCACTTACACTGTATAGAAAAGAGCAGTGAACATACAACCAAACATGTATTTTTTTTTGTCCGTAGACCACAATAAAAAACAAGTTTGGAATAATATGACTTGGAGTCAATGTTCAGCACCGTTCAATTTTTGCTAGACTCAAATTCTGTGAGCTTCTCTACTGTATTTAGACCACAATTATAGTGGAAATGACTGAGATGCTCAACCAGTCTTGAGTATGTGTATGTGAGAGACTCGACTGCTAAGCAGACCCCAGGTTCCTGTGCAGTGCCACGGCCAGGCGGACATTTCCTCGCTTCATTTAACTCCATTATGAAAGCGTGAATTGCTACAAATTTTTAGGGTTTTGACAGAACCCCCTCCGACTGTAGCCCCCACCAGTCCTCACACACACAGAGCACATCCACCAGCCCCTCTCATTCAATAGAGTGAGCCAATGCGTGAAAATGTTCCCAAAACAAATGTCTGTCACCCCTCCCCTTCGGCCTCTACATAGAGAAAGAAAGAGAGGAAGAGAGGATTGGCCACACTACCCCGATGTGCCCCCCCCACAGCCACGCCCACCCGTTCCAACTCCCATTTTCCTTTCCATCAGGTGCATTCTACCGTGATATTGTTTTTAAAAGAGATCTGCTGCTTCTGAAACCCATTCGCACACACAAACATGAATAAATTAGCAATATCGCATCACATGTGATGCTGTTTTCCTCCTCGCAAACAGATTCCAGACTCCGAGAACTCCCTTATGACCACATTTTTATCAAAAGCCACATAAAAAACCCGAACAGTCGTGGCCAGCGGCATGCTGGTAGTCAAACAGGTGGGTCAGAGAGCTGAATTAATGCGAGTCTGCCTCATTGAGGGGCTACGGGCTGCAGGATATTGTTGTGCTAAGTCAAAATAAAGCCTCTATTCATGAGCAGCAGTACATGCATATGAGAGAGCGTTTTGGCCTGGTCCTCTGGGTCCTGTGAGTGCCCCTCTCTCCCGCTTCCTTCAATGAGACAGATTCATTGATTTGCTCATTAGGGAGCGAGGACATAGTGTGGAGGGCTCTCTTTCTTCTCCTCTTCTGGCTCATTCAGAGCCGCTCGGCGTGGAGGTGTGACTGCCCTCTACCCTCCGCTGCACAATCTGAAAAAGTGAAGAGTGTGTGTGTGTGTGTGAGCGCGAGAGTGTGTCCCCATTGAGACTCGTCCTGTGAGGCTCTCAGCATATTTTTTAGAGAATTTTGGAATCTGTGATTCTACCCCCATCCTCTGTCTCCATGTTGGGTGGGAAGAACCCAAACGGAGAGGAAAAAAAAAAAGAAAGACGGCACCTCTTTGCTCCATGTCTCTGCTTGAGAAGTTAAAACTAGCTTTGCTGTGTTCTGGAACATGGCAGCTGGTCCAAGCTGCTTTAGGCGGCCAACTGGTGGGGATCTGGCTGACCGTGGAATACCAATAAACTAGCTATAATGTCGTAAAAAACAGGTATTAAAAAAAGGTATTATCTCATTTTTCCAGTAGGGCCCTTAGGGATCTGGATGGTCTGGTAGCTCACACAAATCCACATTAACTGTTAGTCTAATAGGCTAGAAACCAACTCCAATAATTAATATCAAGCTTGTGAAATATTAAAGGTAGATATATATTTTTAAATTGAAACAATCTCCTACAGTGCCAGGAAAATGTGTATTATTTTTATTATTATTTTATTATTAAAAGTATATTTGTATACAATATGTATATTATAAAAGACAACAATGAAGTAAAAAAAAAAAAAATAAAATAAAAAAAATTATACACAATATATTGCAATTGACCTGAAGCAAACTTACTTGGAAAAATGAGGACAAAAAACCTTAAAAATAATAATTTTGAAATAATAAAATAAGCACAAAACATACATAATATCTGTCTTTTAAAAGTTAAATAAAAATTGTAATATCAAAATCACTGAATGTAAGGACATGCTAATTTTGACATTATGCATTTTACACAATTTTTTCATGTACACTACTGTTCAGAAGCTTGGGATCAGTAATTATTTTATTTTTAATACTACTTTTGTTTTTTTGATCAAGGATGCCTTAAATTGACCAAAAGTGACAGTGAAGGCATAATTGTATTTTAATTAAATGCTGTTCTTCTGAACTTTCTACTCAAGAAAGAACCCAGAAAAAAATTCGACTAAAGGTGTCGGGTGTAGGTGTAGGGTCAGTGTAGGGCAATAGCACATACAGTTTGTACAATATAAAAACCATTACGCTTATGGAGAGTCCCCATAAATCACAAAAGCCAACATGTGTGTGTGTGTGTATAAACCCTAAAACATTTAACAATACTATAAAACCTAAATATCCAGAAAACCTAAAAAATCCTGGCAAGATAAAAAGGCAGGGCCTTTCAAAAGCAAGTGTGAGTGGGAGAAGAACCAAAAGAACTAGTTGGGTGTTTTTCAATGATGGCACCAGTGAGACTGCAGGACCCAGGCCTGCAGTCTTTCTCTAAGCCTGCCGCTCTGTCTGAATGAGGCCCTTGTAATTACCTCAGAAATGCTACTCGTCCGTCAGCCCTTCTGGTGCCTGCTGAAGAGCTGTCAATCAAGCTCTCAAGAGCCCAGCAGGATAATGACAGCAAGCACAGCAATTTGGTTGTAAGAGGGGCTTTCTGCATGTCTCAAAGCAGCTAATCCAACTAAGTTTCTGAAAAGTTCTTTTTCCCGGGTTAATTTTTGCTCATGTCGAAAGAATGCAAGACCACAAACCAAAGTCTAAATAAACCAGCATGACAAACGTTTAGGTTAACCCAAACTTATTTGTCTGACAACGTATGGAAGATGTGCTATTGTGTGGTTACAGCTGGAAAAAAAAGCCTGAAACAATAGAAACCATTCTAAAGCTACTATAATATATAGGGAACAACACCGGATGGTAATAAAAAGATGTGCAAATATCCATTGCTAACCACATGTTGAGAAGGCTAAAACGGCCACTAACATCCTTATTCCACTTCCTTGAGGTTAATGTCTGGAAAAATGAGATGAAAAAAAGTCTTCACGGACTCAAAGGTAAACCTATTAGGGCGACAAATGTATCCCTTTAACCAACCCTTGGGAAGCAAGTGTCTTGAATGTCAAGCTCTTACAAAACAGAGGTGTTTTTGGTGTGAGGCAAGGAAACAGTAAAGCTTTGGCCTATTATATTCGAAAGGCCCCTAACGGAGAGAGGGAATACATTTTCTGCTCATAACAAAAGATGGGCAGAGGAGGAGATACATTCACCTCTAGGAGCTGGGGTGCGCTGGGTGCTTTCAGTTCTCTTAGAGACTCAAAAGCAGAGCTTAAAGAGAAAAGGACAAAAAGGGAAAGTGGCTAGAAATATTCAGAGGGCGTGTTCGGGTAAGGCCATTTACTGGACGTAGTTGTTCCAGTGCCACCTCTTATGCAAAACAAGAAGATAAAGGAAAGAGATGCTTGTTTCTTGATTGATGAGAAAGTGTGAAATGTGATCACAGTTAGAAATGTTTGTGTTGAAGGGGAACTTTCATTGTGGAACAAAATACGACAACCCTACGGCAAAACCCAAAAGAAAAAATACATGAAAGCCACCCGGCATGACAACGACCGAAAATGTTTCAAATATCAAATTCATTGAGCGATAACTGCTCACAGCTACAGGGCTCTGAGATTCCCATGGATTTAATCTACTCAATTTTAAAATAGAGGGAAAAAAACACCATCATGACTTCACTACATTAATGAACACGACCACAGCAGCTTCCCACATCTAAACAGCACAGAAGCATGTAAACAGGAAATGGCCATGAAATGGGCCGAACTAACTCACAAACTGTGCCATGCTGTACATTTAGTGAGGGCAGAAGAAAGCAACGGTCATTCGAAGCCCCGATTCTTCTCCTTATCCTTGTTCTCACAATCTACAGCAGCACTGGATGCCAACAGAGAGACTTTTCAGAGATTTACCACAGCACATAAAACAAAATCAAGATGAAGGGAAAAAGAGTTCACGGGTCAAGTGGCACACAAGAGCAAGAGGGCCGAGGGGAAAAAAGATGGATTTTTGAAGTGCTCATGTTTCTGCTGGAGTTGTACAGCTCATGAATACTGGTGTTGGTCTGTTTCAAATTGTAGTGAGCTGCATACAGAGGGAACATTTTACAAAAGAGAGATACAATGGATAAAGCATGGACACAACAACAATTACCAAGCTACTCCTTGGATGCATTAGAGGTTAAAAGGCTTCTTATCTTTGTCGGGAGGTGAAAAAGAGTCCATTTTAAACCAAAAATACATCTTATTTATGAATTTCAAACTACAATAAATCAAAATATCATAGGAATATGCAACATATTATGTTTAAATTTGGACACATACTTTACATTTTGTTCTATACTGTAGCCTTAGCATACTAGCACAAGGCTAGTGTGACCAAAGGTCCATTTCATGGATTTCAAAGGCCTTAGACATTAAATAAAGAGACATATAACGGCTTAATGTTGTTTTCAGACCACTAGTCTGCTACTAACTCTTCTTTCAGCTCTTGAGGAAACCTAAAGCTTGTCCCCGAGTTGTAACGTCTCCTAAACCAAGCGTGCTGCAGATCAAAATGGCCAAACGCCTCTCATGATAAAGCTGGTGCTGATAGCAGCCCTTTAACTTGTCAAGTCAGGTCTCTGAACCGGCTATCAGCACCAGGCCTGGCAACTGTCAAATACCATCACAGATGGATGGCTTGTGGGCTTTACATCGACAGACCTGCATTCCTACAGCGGGATGGAGACATGCATGCAATGCCAGTTCATTTCATTAAAGAGTGGTCATTCAATCTCCATGAAAAGAGCTTTAATGGTTAATGCAATAAAAGGCTTGCTGCTCTGTCATACTTTTTGTAAGTCCCATGAGTTTGATAAGACATAACAGTGCAAGAATTTCTTACCTCAATAATGTAAAGTACAATGTTCTTGTAGAAGCAATACAGGATGCACTTGGCAACGCGGTTGTAATTCCAAGCACCGTGAACCAGAAGAAGATTCTTCAAGTACTTGAACTGTGAGAGAGAAGGGAGGACAGAGATAAGTTCATTAAGGCCTATCGTTTACACAAGATCTACAGTTCCCCAGCCAGTTTGGATTTGAAAATAAAGAGACGATCTTTTCCATGCTGGGCAACAGGAAGCCTGGAATTGCATGGACAAGACAAACAGCGTCTCACCTATTTTTCTAAGAATTCCAGCTACAATCTGTCTTATTTTGTTGAAAAGCAGAGGAAAGATTTTTGCAGCTGTGCAAAAACAATAAAGTATGTTTTTGGTTAACACATTAAGTTTGGCTTTTAATAACTGCCTTATTATGAAACTTTTATCAGGTTTATCAACAGGCCACTAAGAATTAGTTTCAACCTGATTGTCACAAAATATGATTTAGATCAAAATGGTACTTAATCTACTCACCCAACACCCAAAACTGTAGATATAAGTTGCTTAAATCTGGATTTTGTCAGATTTACCGAATATAAAATGCTGTTTGTGTTACTATCACTTTGTGTTTAACTTTCATCAAGTCAGACAGATGTCTTTTTTCAAACATTCGATGAGTAGTTCACTCCAATTTATCATGTTGCTTCATACACGTGTATTGCAAAAGATTAAGTAGATAAATATATTTAGTAACATTTTCACCATATCTTCTGCTGACTTCAGCACAATACACACCAAAAACAGGCTCATCACCAAAACTCTACTTCTGATTTATAACACTTAGGTGGACGGAGTGAACACTGAGTGATTTCACATGCACAACATTTCTGATAATTTATAAAATTGTGTTTTCGTCTGGCTTAGACATAAAAATGTAAACAGAGATGTTCTTTGCTTTCCAGATAAGATGCTGATGAAGGTGTTTACGTGCAGATCAAAATCAGGATAACAGAGATAAATCTATGTGGACGGTTTTCTTTAAACAGTTTATGAAATTAAACTAACGAAAAAAACAATCGACGTGACCTTACATGTTATTGTTTACAAAGCATAACAGATACAAGTTTGTTTGTTTCACTGTAACCCATTTATACGGCCGCTGAAATAAATACAATATGCAAACAGCCGAACTTGTACAGGTGCTCAAGATTAGTGGCTTACAGTGACCCTCCATGACAATGTAAACAAGTAATATGTGTTATATGCAAACACGATCATAGGATGATTTAGGGATGCCATGTTTTATTTCCTAATGAGCATCCTGAATGTGACAGTGTTATAAACATCACCGCTCTAAAACAAACAGCCAGTCACTTCTATAAAGGCAGGAACAGCAGGATGGGATGTAAGGGGTACGGAGGGCCTTTGAGGGGCTCAAGGGCTGTTTAACCTCTGGATGTGAGGAGAGCGAGTTGATGACAGACAGACTACAGTGGAGTCTGGATACGGAGCCCCCTCTTAAAACCTGCTGATCTGTGGAGGGCCTAGTGTGAGGCTGAAGCACAGCAGCATTCCAGCTCACACTGATCTACCCCTTCATGTAAACAATTAAACAACATCTTAACACTGTGAAGAGCCCTGTTGTGAGTTTAGCTTTAAATTAATTTTACACTTGGGCAGCACATGGGTCAGATATACTACATACACACACACACACAATACGCTATACTATAAGATCTGCTACCAACAGTAATGCATTTTAATTTAGAATGAAATATATAGTTATTAAAAAATATAAAAATATAACTAATATACCATCATTTAATATTATATATTATATGGATGTGTTTTAATCACGTAAAGCTTGATGGGATGGAACAGTTTATTGAACTTTTAGACAAAACAAAAAGAAAATCTAAAATTGGGTCAGTATCATAATTGATACATCAAGCTTTAATGGCTTTTATGGAGAATATGGAGCTCATACTCCAGGATGAAAAACCCCTCAGTTTAAAGCAAAGGCCCAAACTAATCACATGCAGTTGTTCATGTCTATGGCCAAAAAATATCACAAGCAACAGAAGTAAGAAAAACAGTAAACAAGTTTCACACAAATTTAATTTGTCTTTTAATTAAAATGAAATTTAAACATTGTATTTTTTGGCAAATAAATGGGAATTTAATATTTTTTACTATTAACAAATTACAGATACTAGTCCATATCGCTATTTGATTTGTGTAATGACCTACTTTTGATTAATACATCCAAACTTTGATAAGTTCCATGACCTTCTGTGTTGAACGGTAAATTCCGTTTGTAAACTTGATTCCAAGATTCCATCCGCGTTTTCTGTATCATGGAAATCATAGAGACGCACGTGTCAAGGATCGGGTTGACTGACTACTCTGTACCACCGGTACATTTACATTTTTTTAGTACCAACTTGGTACCGAAGTACCAGTAGTGTCACTATTACTCCATATATTCTGAAACATAATAATATATTTATTTTATATTGTAGAAAATCTGCTAATTAAGTGGTGGCCAAAAATATTAGAAAACCAGTAGTAAAATGGTTTAAAGTCAGTAACTTATATCTTTTGCTGTAGTGTGTAAGTAGGAAATATTTCATTTTAATAATCCAGTGTGATTTTTGAGGCTTCACGTCATGCCTAACAACGATCTTCATGTATATATGTGTGTGTATATATATATATATATATATATATATGTGTGTGTGTGTGTGTGTGTGTGTATATATATATATATATTTGTGTGTGTGTATATATATATATATGTGTGTGTGTGTG
>JAUMHE010000016.1:2052263-2070289 GCA_032359235.1 Enteromius mattozi
ATACACACACACACACACACATATACATATACATATACATATACATATACACGTATACATATATGTATATACATATACACATATACACACACAAACACACCTACACACACACACACGTATATGTGTGTACACACATATACAGTAGTCAACATTTGAAGTGGATCAAAACCTTTCATCAAAGTTGTCCTAAACCAAAAACAATACCCTTTCTTATCTTAGATCAAAAACTTTTTTGATCCACTTCAAATGTTGACTACTGTACATATATATATACACATACATACACATAGGGACATGCATTTAATCTAACAGTTGGGGCGGGGGGGAGCAATAAACTTTCTCATGAGCAATTTTTGAAGGGGACACAAGTAATAGAGTCAAAATCCTGTAAGGACATGCATACATAACAAAAGCCATACTACTATTATTGCAGCAGGGAGACTGTGCTAAATTAGACTACCTCAAGCTGTTGTGGTCGCGGCGCAACAGCGCTCGTGTCCATTGTACACATTACAATCCATCATAGTGTTGCCAAGTTCATTGTTTTCCCATCAAATTGTGGCTTAAAATGCATTTTTGCCCCGTTTGTGTTGTTTTACTTACACAAGCATATAAAGTTTAAAACATTGCTATTTACAATACACAGTGTGGTTTTATTTCATTTCATACTAATATATGACACCATACGGTATGTATAGCAGCACTGTGATAAGTTTTATAGTGCAAATAAAGATGACACTGGTTCAGGATGATTAATGAATACTAGCTGCCGGTACTGCACATTGAAGTTTGCCGTCTGATCCAGGACATATCATACAAGCCATTTTGCTGGAAGGCAGTTCGGGAGACTTTATGAACCTGCCCGCATTCCCTACTACCTCCACCTACAATACGATGAGGGCACTTAAGAAAAGACAAGATGCCTTCTTGGGTAATCCGATGCATGAGGCCAGTGAACGGACACCTCGGGGCAGTATAGAAAAACAAGTGTGAAGAGGGATGTTTCCAAGAACTGAACAAAACGTGAAATGAAACTTGGGACAGAGATGGAAAGAGATGTTGACAGTGGTTGGCGACACTTGAGCTCCTCTTTTGTTAAACACACAATGAAGATTATGCTGTATCAAAATCTGTGAATTACAAAACATCTTCTTAATTAAGTTTACATAAGAAGAACAGGTCCCGTTTCACCGTCAGCAGGGGTTTGAGTAAGTGAACACTCAAGCTATGTAAACTGACCTGACCGACCCGTTTCGCTATCTCAGACTGCAGAATCTATGAGCCACAGGTTTTAACCCTTTCACCCTAGATACATAATCTAGTACCAGATTTATTGTAGTGACACAAGACAAAAGTGTCAATTTACATTGAGAACTGATATGTGCTTCGGGTTTAGAAGCAGAGATTACATTATATTTTTGTAGTTTTACATTTATAATGCTGCATATTTTTTTATTCATTTAAATTTCACTATGTCATTATAATAAAGTTAAATTATTTAATTCATTCAGAATTTAACTGATTCTTTCTTCCTGCAGGCATGTGCAATCTGATAGTTTCTCACCTGTGCAATAGAGTAGTCTGATGAGTTGGCAGCCTGCAGTCCTTCATTGCCAGAGATGCCAACACCCACATGAGCGGTCTGGATCATGCCCACATCATTGGCTCCATCGCCAATGGCCAGTGTGATCACTTTCACCTGTTTTTTCACCATCTCAACCACCTCAGACTTCTGCAGAGGTGAAACCCTGGGAAATAAATAAATAAAAATTACAATTAGACAACAAGTTAAATGATGTGGAACATTGTTGAAACTGACATTTTATTTTTTTCCACAAGAAAAGAGATAAGAGATTTTTAACATAATTGCAGATTTGCAATGGCACACAGAGGGATCTGAGGATATTTTTCTTGTTGCCAATTATTAGTGTTGACAACAATTTGATTTCTTGGCTGTCTGTTGTGACCTCAACAGCTGCGATCACATCACAATGTCACATGGTAAATTTGAGGTTAAAGAGGACTTCAAACTATCAGACTTAAATTCACTGCTCAAATAGCAAATTAAAATTACTGCCACCTAACTATTGCTTATTACCATTTAGAA
This sequence comes from Enteromius mattozi, assembly GCA_032359235.1. Lineage (NCBI taxonomy): Eukaryota > Metazoa > Chordata > Actinopteri > Cypriniformes > Cyprinidae > Enteromius > Enteromius mattozi. The sequence goes on from JAUMHE010000016.1 coordinate 2,054,371, forward strand.
ATGTATCCATCATTGTGCCTTCACCATCAAATAACATCTAAACTAAAAACTGTTCAGTTTTGGCGACAGTAAATTTTTTTTTATAAGATTAATAAGATTCACCATTGCTACATTCACATAAGAATATTGTAAAATGTTATAATTATATATTATTACAATTTAATATATACAAATTACACACACACACATATATTTTAATCCAATATATTCCTGTAATGGCAAAGCTGAATTACTTTATCCAGTCTTCAATGTCACATGATACTTGAAATCAATCTAATATGCTGATTTGCTCCTCAAGAAACATTTCCTTTTATTATAAAATGTTAAAAACGGATGAGATACATTTGTGGAAACAATACATTTTTCGTGATTCTTTAATTAATTGAAAGCTTAAAAGAACCTAAATTTATTCTAAATAGAATTGTATTTGTAAAATTTTGCATCCTTGAAGCAAAAGTTATATATTATGTTATATGTCGTCCTATTATTTCATTACAAACAATGAGTACAGATGTTTAAAAATATCAAAATCACAAAAATATCACATGATTGAAACCGATGCAACAATTTATTTCTGATCATTTTGTAAAAAAACAAAACAAAAAACACTCAAATGAAAATAGCTCACATATTGCACCAGCATCACTGCAGCTAGAAAACGAGTTCAGGGGGGGGCAGACACAGTACAAATACAGTATATATATGTACTAGAGAAAGTTTAATGGTTTTTAACGAATGTTGGAAACCCATAACATTTAGACGAACCCACACCTTATAAATGCCCAAACCGGACAAATCTGTATACCTGCTGAAGAACAACCTGAGCCCAGGATCCCTGACCTTTAAGAAACATATACAAAAGCTTGCAGCACATTAAAAGTACTGCATCATCTGTGTCAGCAAATCAAATTAAGGTCTCGCTTTCAGCTAGAAAAGCTCCTCCGGGGTTTAACCCCAGTTTAACGTTCACAGGTCATCCTGTAAGCAATGAACGCAGAGTGATGTAAGGCTCTCCAGTGAACCAGAGATTGCTGCCGATATAGCAGGAGACCTCTAGAGTCAGTTTAACATTTACTCATCTGCTCTCCTCAGGACACCGTGTGGCTGTTCGTATGTGTGTGTGTGTGTGTAGTGAGCGAAAGCAGATCGGATAGATTACATCAAGCATTGCATAATGGCTGTGGCACCTGTGGTGCGCGTTTCTGGAAATTGACACTGATTTTTGGCAGTTCCTTGTCACGCTCAATTGGTTCCTCATATGTTTCTTTCGCTGTGTAGCATTTTTTGGAATGGTTCATACTAGTCTGCTAACACACGGTTTAACTTTGTGTACAACTGACAGACATTCTGACTACAATCTACTATTATAAAAAAATAACACTCATTACTAATTTACTGCTTTGAGAGCTAGTATAATTATGTTTATTGGGAAGGTTGTGACCTAAAGGGAAGGTAATTTGTTCTTTAAACAGCACCGCGGCATTTCCCTGTAATTGTCTGCCAGTCACTTAATGTTTTTCTAAGTGCAGAAAAATGTCCAATGATGGCGTCAGTTACCTGGAGGGCAAAAAGGGTTATTAACCTGCAAAGACTTATTTACATCCACCTGTGAAACAGTAAACATTCAAGCAGAGCATGATTGTACAACGTCCTGTGTACTCTGGTTTAACAAGACAAATAAATTTAAAATGGCATCTGATTATAATGAAAAAAAAAAAAAAAAAAAATTATTTTGTTTGTAGTAGGAGTGTGCGATATACCAGTAGACATGAATAACCGGTAGAAATTTGTCAGCCAGTAGAGATTGCTACTATTGTCTCTATTGCAGTTACACATTCATGTGACATTGCTGTGCTATGGTCAAGAAAATTTATTGTCTGCACATGTTTTAACACATTGACACGTTTTTAAAACCCCTGGTACAGTGAATCTTCATTGTAACTCTTTGCAAAGACTATTACTAAGTTATTCTTGCTGATTCTCTGGTATACTGTAATAACATACCTGCAGCATATCACAGCCTTGCAAGAAAGAGCCAGGTCCAGGAAATACTGGCGTGCCCCGAAAGTGAGGGCATACTTCAGTGTCTTTCCATCTATGATAAGAGCAAAGTCGTTCTCCTTGTGCAGAGCATCTCCCAGCACGCCGCAGTGATGGCTGAGGGTCTCCCTGGTACCCTGCACACAAACATGTATAGAATAACATAAGATATTGATAAACATTTCATGCAAAATGACATTACAACAACTGTGTATCTGACTAAATCAGCTGGTATGTAAATATTTATTTGAGAAACGTGCAACTCAAAAGACTGAATTCATTACGATGGGGATTTGTAACGTAATAAATCATAAAACTGTTCACAGACGTCTGATGAGACACCACACATGAACACCGGGATAATTTCCCCTCTTTTCCTTCAATGCCAATGCAATCAGTCCCAAGAATAACACAGGATTTCACATGCAGAGCACCAGACACTTTTGCACATGGGGTTTACGTCTGTTTATTGTCAATGCACAGGGCATCAAAGTGAGAACATACATATGGCACGCTTCATTACGGAGAGCGCAAAGCCGAAGCTGGGTGTGATGGTTCGTTTGTTAGAACAAGGCCTTTCAATGGCCCTGACCAGGAAACACAAAGGCATGGGAATTTACTCTGAGCGCTAGCAAATCTGCAGACTTCAGTCTTCTCCCGCTCTCATTGTGTTCACGCTATCGGACTGCACGTCTGGGTTTATGGGTTATTCCGGAGGAATGTCCTGTCCCAGCTGTATGGGCTCAAACCGGGAGCCAGGAATATTTCTGTGTGTTGATTAAACCTGCAAGATCTTAAATCAACACTGACTGGGCCAGAGAAAAATTGGGATCTTATACTTAACCTGACTTGTTTTAAATACAGATGCAGAAAATACACCTCGTAGTAAGAGGCTGTTATTGTAAGGATTCAGGACATGTGGGAGGATGCTTCTGTGTTTGGATTAGGAATGCTGCTATACTCCATAAAAGTTTTCTATAAATTCACACAGCGTCTGCTCATAAAATGATCCAAATGCTTGTGGCAGAGGAAAGCTCATGATTCTGCAAACAACTACTAACATACCATAGGAAAGAGAGTCAGTGGTCTCCACAAAATAACATTTTAACAGGTCTAAGAGTCAGCCTGAATTATCACAGAAATTCCTCTTGCCTCAAAGAAGCTGGACTTCATAGCTTTAAATCCCTGTGCATTGTGGGTAAACAAATCAGTGCATGTCTCTATCTGCAGCTCATGTTCCACAGCTGTCCAGCATGTTTTTGGCCTCACATTCCAACATGGTGAAAACCATGACACAAACAAGCCCTTCTGTATCCGAGGGGTGAAATAATGACTAATAAAAGCATGTTTATGCAGAGTAGACAGGATTGAATGTTGATGAATTCCAAAGTATTCAAAATGTCTCAAAAATAAAACAAAAGTGTCATAGGGCCTTTTACGGTTAGATTTGTTTTTAGGTCAACTTACTCTCAGTGGAGAAAAAAATATACTAAAGAGAATATTTCAAAACAAACGTGTTAATGTAATTAAATTGTTGAGTTTTTTTTTTAAACCTAGCTATACAAATAACATCACATCTTGCTTAATGAGGCATTTTAATATTTTGCCAGACAATTGACTAAGATCAACAAGCTAAAATATAATATTTAACAAAATATAGCATAATATAATATAATATAATAACCTATACTACTTTGTAAAAATAATAAGCAATATATAATATTTTATAGTAGTTATTAGTATTATTGATACAAAAAAACAAACAAAAAAAACAGCTATAACACTGTGACACTGTTGCCTTTAAATTAATACTAAATACAGCCTGTTTTAAACAAAAACAAATGTAAAAAAGAAAAAAAAAAAAAAAAAAAGTTGCATGGCACAGTATTATAATCATTATACCTGATGATCACCATTAATTTGAAGACTGAATATGTGTGTGTGTGTGTGTGGGAAGGGCAGATGCCTAAGGGTAGTGAGATTACACCTCAGGGACCAACCAACATTCTCCTGGCACAACAGACTCTGAAACCCAAGCTCAAAGGAAATATTTAGAGAGAGAAGCCATGGGTTTAGAGAGAAGCCTCAGGTTTCAGAGAAAGAGAGGGAAGTGCAGCTGTAAGAGCTTCTCTAATATGTGGTGTCCATTCTGTAGGTGTCCTCGTGTGTAATGGTGTACATAATACACAAGTCTGCCTCAGACAGTATAAGATCAGATGATAAGACCGCTTATGAAGACTAATGAGAGGATAGTATCTCCATTTCCTCACAAGTCAGCGCCATTTCCCAGTCTCCACAGCTTAAACACTCTCAGTCGTCCAAACAGGCCTCTGTGTTATGGCTGTGACCGTGATGACTCAAGAGTGTTTGCTTTGCAAGTGGGCAGAAGGCATCAGTGGGATATACAGTACATCAGCGCTTCCACACACGGCCCAGATCCAGCAGATAACGACTGATTTAGGAGCTTTGGAAATTCTTTTACGGAGATGCCTGGACTCATGCATGTGATATCAGACATTATAAACAAGGAGCGGAAGGACATAAAGGCCGGGTTACATGTGTCATGCAAAGAAGTAATGACAGATAGAAGACTGCAAGTGCATACATACACTCACAAATGTATATAAATATGCCTAGACGGACATATTGCCTGGCAGAATCAACTGGCTATGAAAGAAAGAGAGAATATGGTTCTTGTTATTTCAAACAAACAAGAAGCCCAATTGTTGGTTGACTCTTTTCATGCAACATATATAAGAAACAGTAACAGATCAAAGAAATACAAACAGCAGAAACTGGGAATTGTTTACAAGCTGTTATACTGACATCTTTGCACGGTTGAAACACCGATATCCATATCCTGTCTCATGCAATCGTTATATCAATCAGTTGAATTTTACTTTTAACATATCTTCAGATGTTTATTTCATGCTGAAATTGGTAGGAGGAAAGGTAGTGGAGGAAATGATCAGATCACATGCACTTTGTGTTGCTGCTTCTCTTGAACGGTCACTCCACATGAAACTGCTACTGTCCACTACGGTCACAAAACGGTAAGAATTTGAAATCTGAGACTTTAAAAGTAATAAGACACAAAGCTTATTGCAATTTATCGGATGGGAGGTGAGCTAAAATTTTGCGTTCTTAAACTGAAAACTGATTGATTCTTGGGATTTAAGAATCAATATCGTTAAATCAGAAAATTTTGAATTATATTTTTTACCTAGCTAGCCCTAGGCTAATGAAGCCATGCATGTTTTTTGTATTGCTTTCAAATGATCACAGCATAAATCACCTCCAAAATCAGTATAAAGATTATCACTAACAACAAACAAATGCCTACAGTATGAATCTTAAGAAACCTTATGTCAAGATCACAAAAAATGACGTGATCTGATAAAAAGAAAACAATTTATGATATTGTGATCTCAAGAAATAAATGCATTATTACTATTACTTATAGTGGAAAAATTACAAATTGTATTTATTCATGAAATTCACTAACTTTATAAAAGGGACCTCAAGGAGGAAAAATAAATGCTACAGAGTCAAGAAAAAGGCTACTTTACATGAAATTAAATTAAAAGACACTCTGTGCTTTGCATAATCTCTATTTTTGGCCCCATTTCTTTCCTCCTTTGTACTCTTCCACAATCTCTTCATTCTCTCAGCTTATCTGCACACTATAGCTCTTTTTCATCAGCGAGCAGCAGAAGGCACTGCGGTCTGCCGCATATTTAATGTGATTATTGAGTTACTGTTCTTTGACCCATCCCACAGTGCCTTGCATTTTCCTCCACTGAGATAATAAAACCCCCTCAGACGTCCGGTGAAGACCTCAACCCCACTCTCCGGGCCAGATGAGTGGGCTCCTTCATCCATCTAGTTTTCCTTAATACGCTGAATGTGTTAAATGCAAAAAACAAGAGAAGGGGAAGGGAGGCGCACTGTTCCAGTGTTTTCTCCTGCAATGTGAGAGCACGGCAAATCCCACCACTGCCGGACCTCCGAGCGCTCCGAGAATTCCTCCTTATTTTCTTTTCTCGTGTTGTATAAGCATGTGCATATGCATGGGAAACCAGGCGCTGACATTTCAAATGGCGGCCGTCTGCTTTGTGGCACACTCCTCTTATTTCTCCCCTCTTTTTCTTTGGCTCCATCTATCACGCTAAAAAGCTGTTTGACAGACTGAGAGCCGTCAGTCATCGCCTAAACCCCACCCCCTCGCACCGGGACGGGCCCCACCCGATCAGGGGTTTCGTTGCATGTGCACAAACTTGGCAAAATGGTTTCAAGAGTCCTTAACTTCCACAGACAACAGACAAGATCCTCCCTGCAGGGGCCAGCTGACCTGTAGATTGTGTGTGCACGTGTGTTTCAAATGGTTTCCTTTTTTGAAAGCGGATGGCTTTCGGTTTCAGCGTCAACAGAATAGATTCTCCCATCAGGGAGTTATTGGCCTGTACCTTGTGCATATGTGAGTGTGTGTACGAAAGAGGGTCCTAAACCCCTGTTCTAAGTCCACGACCCCTTCCCATCTTTTAAATGGCTCCATGCGGTGCAACCACATCCTCTCTTTCCTATAAGCTCCATCTGACCAACACATACAGTAGGATCCCAAAATCTGTGACCACATTTCAAAATGCATGATATAAACCTGGAAATAAACAATGTTTTAGAAAGCTGAACATTTCAAAACAAAGAAATTGTACTGTGAGATGTCAAATATTTCTAGGCCACTTTTCAAAAAAGTTTTTTTTTCTGCATTCTATACTGTCATATTTGATCAATTAAATCAGTTTTTACCAAATGAAATAATTTCTTTAAAAAATTACTGACCCTAACTTTTGAACGGTGTAACAAAACAAATATTTATTATTATTATTAAAATAATAATAATAAAATTGTTTAATTCTAAAAAAAATATATATATATATTTTTTTATATATGTGACTTCTGGGCCCCACTGTATCATTTTATTCCCTTCGTAAAATGAAATACGAGACAGAAACTGGAGGGGAATGGTTCGGAAGAAAACCCAAAACAATATCTATGGCTGTTCTGGAAGAGAGTCACATTGGGAATTATGTCACATGCTTTCATGTACCGGGGGGGCTGAAGCTATCAGTCAGCTGTCGTGTCGTTTCATCTCTTCTCTGAGCTTGCATAATAAATGGTGACATGTAACTGGTTTTTCAAATAAACAAACACCTTCATCCCAATACTCACATCCAGGGTGTCCTCGTTTATCACCAGCAGGCCCATGTTCTTCGTAAGCAGTTTGCAGGAGTGTCCTTTAGGAAAAAAAAAAAAGAAAAAAAAAGAAAACTGATTACTTAAACCTCTCACTATTAAGCCTGAAAACATATGGTATGTTTGTGGGGAAAAACGCCTTGCTTGGCATTTAAACAAATGACGAATGGTTTGCCGCAACTTAGTTTTTTAGCAATAGATCAACATTACAAAGATATGCGAAGAGTAACCACAGTAACGGATGAAAGAAATGACTAATTGAGGAGTGAAAAGCACATTTTGTGATTAAAGTTTACAGCAGACCTGAGTTTAAAACTCCCACACCGCATTGGTTTTAACGTGCCTTTCCACTGTTCGTATGAGATCACAACTGGAAGCTTGACAGCAGGCTCTCTCAACCCGATTAGAAAAAGCACGACATCCCATCATCCATCAGGATGTGTCTAAACAACATAAAGGGCGGAACAAGTCCATAGGATACCGACACCTCAGAATTTGAGGAGTGATGTCCATGGGGAACAGAGTGTGTGCGCACACTGGAAAGAATCAATGGGACACTAGTTTTAAATAAAAGTTACCGTAAAGGACTAGAATTGCCCAAAAGCAGTAGTTATATTAAATTACAATAATTATGTATCAGATAGACCTACTATATTTATTTGTTGGTGCTTTTATGGACTTATACCTAAAAAACATTTCAATTGTTCTTTTCTGGATTCCATTTTAATGGTTTCATTAGATTTTAATAATTTTAATAATAACTTTAAAGGTATCTCTAATGATAAGCTTTTATCACTTATTTTTCCAGAAATACTGTGCTGCGTTACATTTTCTGCTAAATAAATGGTCTTTTTGCAGCTTAATATTAATAGTCACTGTACTACTATTAATATTAATAGTACTGACCTACTTTTGATTTATTAATCCAAAAATTGGATATATACACACAAGGCTACTATTCATAAGTTTCTGATTGGTCCTATTATATATTACATATATATATCAGAAACTTATGAATAGTAGCCTTGTATGTAACATTTTAACAGAAAAAAAAACTGAAACGACACTTCACACTTAAGGAAATGTGACTGTGCCATTGCAAAACTGACCAAATTCAACAAGAGCATGAATGAGTACGCATTTGGGTGCCGGTGTCCTGTCCTGTCATTCCTGCGCAGAGCGTTTCTGTTGATTTCAAACTTGCATATTCACCAAAATTTCCTGTCAGTGTGGAAAACAGATTTTGTTTCCTGACAGTGACTTAAACCGTGACATTTTTCCGACCTTCATCTTGACTACTGGCAGTAATGTCACCTCATCCCTCTAAAACATGGTTAAACTAAAACCCCTTTGGTAGAAACGATAGATTTACATTTAGACACCTGCATGATGCAGCATAATTTTTTTTTTAATCTGGAAAGGAGGCATCGAGGTTACACTCAGCGGTTGCATTGGCTCTGTGCTACTGCAGGGTGGGTTTTCTTTCTGTCTGTTGGCAGTGGCTGTGGGTTAAAAGAGGGCATGTTGAGTTGTTTGCATTGGCCGCATGCTGTTTGTTTGGGCTTTAATCTCTGAGGCTTTACAGTGGCACCCAGTGGCCAGGAGCAACAGCTCAGCAGTAGCAGCACAGTGTGGATAGTTCGCCTGTCCTCGCTCCTACTCTCTGCTTAATGGTCTGATACATTAATAAGGCCGTCAGAGGGCTAGTGTGGATAGAAGAACTGGAGCGGTTTCATGTCTATGTTCAAGAGGCAGCCAAACAGCTCTAAGTGCCCGCTAACCCAAGATTAAACGGCGCTTGACTTCACAGTCCTGGGGTTCACTTCACTTCTGATAGTTTTTCAGTGCAAGTATGGGAAATGAAGAATCCTTATATTTTCAAGCACGCTGTGGTTAAATGTATGCATTCATGTATTCAAGTGATCCAAAAAAAACCCAAAAAAACTTTAGTTTTTCTCATGTTATAGTAAAACGGTATAAAGAAAGCTACATGGTATGCTGAAGAACTGTCTAGCTCAGTGGTTTTCAAACTGGCATTCAAGCCTGTGATAAAAAAAAACAAAACTATTTTCAATACTTCAACTTAAGAACTGAATAGTAAAGTTCTGTCTAGATACATATCACCTTAATAAAAGGTTAATTTTTCCCAGACCCAGAGTTTCTCCGATCACGAATGCAGATATGGTCATGTTTACGAGGCATGATGCAACGTGACACATAAAAAGTCATTATAATCAGTAATTATGTCTCCACTGGATGCAACATATGCCTTATTTGTAATGCCTTTTATTTTTAACCTTAAACCGTATAAACACATTGCATTACACCAAATACACAAAATAATGTTCTTTTTAGCAACATCATTTGACCCCTTTAAAAAATTTAAACATTTCTCTTAAATACTTATTTTAAATACTTATTTTATACTTAACGTGTTTATATTTTAGATGAAAAATTAAGTTTGAAAACATCTGGTCATATCACCTCAGACACCTTTCAACCATACAGGCAAAGGACTCTGGGAACCTATGTTAGCTGGAAGACTTGTCTCTTGTCATCCTCCAACTCTCCAAATGATGAATTACAAAAAGCAAAAAAATACAAAGTAAACACAGACATGGGTGTCTTTATTTTAGAGTGCATGCCAGCCAAGTGGAGGTCCAGTAAAAATCCCTTCCTCTGTGAGTGTGTACGTTTTCAAGCCGCGGCCCAGCTGGCCGGTGGGCACAATGGGCTGATTCAGGATCAGTGTTGGTAGGTGGCCACAGACTCTGCTCTGTTAGGATCTGTTTTTCTGACCGTAGTGTTTAACATGAGGCCTGCTTGAAAGCCACATTGGTAGTCGCGCAGCTGTCGGACTAATACGAGACGCCACATCACAGGCAAATAGGATGGAGGCCGCAGTCTTTTGAGAGCTGGTGGTGGTTGCAGGGACAGATTAGAGTCGTGCGGGTCGAGAATACGTGCGTTACATCAGCTTTCGGTTGAGGAAAGAAACCAAACACCTTATACCTGTGTGACAGCCGGTCAGGAAGAGCTATGTTTGTTTGAGTGAAAGAGCGAGAGAGGTCTGGGGAAGGATTGTGTATATGTTTGGTCATTTAAATTAGCCAGAGAAATTCTTACTGGTTAATGTCAATACATCAGGAAAAAACCTGAAGCATCTCATCTGTAAGAACTACAAAACCCTAAAACTAGAAAATGAAGATAAAAAAAAATTAATTACACAATCTAGCATAGCAGGTTGAGTGGCATAACACACTCATGTGGATGTTCACAAACTTTCCCTTCATCTCCAAATAGATTTCCTGTCCAGTCTCGACTGTCAATCAAAGTGCATGTTCATACAAACAATCTGCATGTGTTTAACTCTCACCTATGTTGATGGCGGTCTCCTGTTTGTCTCCAGTCAGGATCCAGATCTTAATGTCGGCTTTCATGAGGGTCTCGATGGTTTCGGGTACTTTGTCTTGAAGTTCATCTTCAATCGCTGTGGCCCCCAGCAACTGCAAGTTCTGCAGGGAAACAGACAAAAAATATATAAATTAATAATAAAAATAAATAAATAAATAAGAAAACACTGATAAATGAGGACAGTCTTTTCCCAAGTGATTCATTGTAAGCAGATTAAAGAAAGATATAATGCATAATCAGCTAGGCATTATTAATAAATAACTCCAAACGTGGTGGTCAGGATCTTGTATCTCTCTGTTGGGGTTTATTTTAGGGATAATGACCAGCTGATTTTACAGTATTCATTTCTTTACAGCTACTTCTCAAATAAACACATGAAATTGTTCATTTATTTATTTCAAACAGTGAGTTAAGAAAGTCTGTGAAGTGATACAGGGACTAGTACAGCTCTAGGCAATCCCTTATATTCTATTATACATTGAACTAAACAAAAGCAGAAAATAAATGCACTGAGCTGCATTGGTAATTCTCGCTGGGGTTTTCCTACAGTCAGCTGACTACCCTTACAGTTAGATGCTAATGCAGGACCAGAGGGGCATTTGAGAAAAATCATCTCATTCTTGGATTACAAAGAATCAGTTATGCGTGTATGAGAAAGAGAGAGGAGACAGAGACAGAAAGACTGAGCTTGTGGACTGTTAATGTGTTTTTCTCAGGAAGCCCCTGGCCCTTTGACCAGCCATGATCCTATTTGGAGCGGACAGGATTTTGACAGGACCCCGTAGAGGAAAGTCAGCTGCATAGAAGAGAGGAGAGAGAAAAAAAAAAAAAAAATAGAGCGAGTGAGAGCAAACGGTCTCCTGTAAGCTGATCAGTAATGTGGTGAGCAGGGGCTCGGATGTGATACAATCATTACTTAATATGCTGTTCCTTTTTTCTTTTGAGGGCACAAATCTGCAAAACCTTTTTTTGGTAGTTGGGAAAAAAAACAACAGAAAAATCCCCACCAAAAAACACATGCATGATATAATGTATTTAAGGGGTGGGGTGTAACGGTGGCACACCCAAAAACAGGAATTTTACCTTAAAGACTAATTCCTTACAATATTCCACTACCAATTTGTGCGCCAAGTAGAATTCAACCTATTAATTAGAATTTAGATTAATTTCTAATTCCCAACCAGGATAACTCAAACCACCAAGTACACAACACAATAAATGTAAAAGTAAAAAGAATCAAGCCATTTAAGGGTATATCTGTGAAAATGCAAACTCTACGTACTTTTATACAGGATTCTGTGTTTAGTTATCCTCAAAAACAACATTATCTTTAGCTCAAGACCAACATATTAAATAAAAATACGTTTTACACAACTGTTTTACATTTTAATCTATATTTGGAAGTTACTAAAACTTTAATAATATCACGATCTCATTTCATGATATTATTGTTTTTACATGCATTTTAGAATAATTGTAGCCATAATGAGCAACTTAAAAATGCTAAACCTCATCAAATCTAATAAAATAAAAATCTATTTTAACATTTGACCATACATGCCATTTTTCCCGGACGCGTCCTGGCCAGGATTTCTATGAGGATATAGATTTTGGCTTGGTTTGCATGTGCAGACCAATCGGTATGACATCGTTTCCTTATGTACAAATCAAAACAAATACAGAAATCCTGGCCAGGGTGCGTCTAGGCACGTATGGTCACCCTACATGTTTGCCTAATGTTTTACCTATTACCATTGCATAAAATAAATAAATTAAATAAAATAGAAAATCATTTCTGATTATGCTCAGACCAGAAATTATATATTTCAGAAATTTAACTGCTATTCCTGTTCAGAAAGAACATCAGGTACCACTGTTGCCCTCTGCTGATGGAAAGTTGTTATTACACCCATCAAACGAGCAGCTTTTATGTGAAATGATTGATTAGATCCATTTTCTCAGAAAAGTTGGCAGGGCTGCTTCAGCCAGTGATTAACGATGGTGGTCGGCCATGTTTGACGAACACTTACAGAGCCCAGCTTTCCACAGGTCCACCACTGTGCTTTCTTCACGGTTTGAGCTAATCGTTTGTACTTTTTCAGATGCCATGTGCGCAGAGAAAACCCGTCCCTCATTGATCAAACCAAAACCATGGAACTCTTCTGGGACTCGCCAAACTAAACTTCCTACAGCAGAAGAGGGACTGCTGTATAACCTGCAGACTATCCTCATCCAGAGTGCTCTCAGAAGAACATGTCATTTGTGAAATATAGCTGTGTGGACGTTTCCTCACACCCTCCTTCTTGTGAAGACAAATTACCTCATGAAATTTGAGGATGAGAAGTCCAACTTAACATAACAGACTTTGTTACTGATTTTAATAACTATTATAAAGGACTATTGCTTGTAGAAGGACAATTGCGGTACTGATTATTATTTATTTGTGACCCTGGACCACAAAACCAGTCTTAAGTGGCTGGTATATATTTGTAGAAATAGCCAAAAATACATTGTATGCGCCAAAATTATTTATTTTTCTTTTATGCCAAAAATTATTAGGATATTAAGTAAAGATAATGTTCCATGAAGATGGTTTGTAAACGTCCTATTGTAAATATATTAAAACTTCATTCTTTATTAGTATTTTGCTTTGCAAAAAACTTAATTCTGACAACTTTAAATGCAATTTTCTCAATATTTTGATATTTTTGCACCCTCAGATTCCAGATATTTAAATAGTTGAATCTCGGCCAAATATTGTCCTATCATAAACCATACAACAAAGGAAATGATGTATAAATCTCAATTTCAATAAATGGACACTGTCACATTTACTTTACTTTTTCACACCATCAAGGCTATTTTCATGGAGATCTCTGAATAAATTATACAAGGTATACAATTAACCAAAGGTTATAAAAGACATTTCAGATGTACACTATACAAAAAGGTCATAAATAAATAAACAATTTAAACACCTTTGAAAAAAATGTCTATTTACATTAAAAACAGTAAAACAAAACAAAAAAAAAATTAAGAGTCATTTTAGTTTGACAAGTAAAGCATGATTGTGGTTCTTCACCTTTTAATAAATATCCATGTGCAAATATTGAATCAGTTGTGGTACTGAATAATAAGGTATATGCAGTACCATTCAAAAGTCTGGGGAGGGGTGAGAGGTTTTTTTACACTTTTTGAATGTTTCTTTAGCTCCTTGAGACCCATGAAGCTAAATTATAAATTATATTGTGAAATATTACAACATAAAAAAAAAAAAAAGGGTTTTCTCACATGATACTGTTAACGGTAACACCATGATACCTTATGGTACTTTTTGTTTTTGTAAAAACTGACATCTCTCTCTATGTCTATATAGAGCAAAACAATCCACAAGATCATCATATATTGCCTTCCCCCTGTTATTGTTACTCTGGGGCTTATTTTTGATGCAGCAAGGAGCACATATGCTGTTCTGAAAGGTTCTGTAATCTTTGGATGTAGACCACCTCATCTGTGCACACTGGAAAAGCCTCACCTTTTCAATCAGTTCATAGCTTTCTTCCATCTTGAGCGCCCTGTTTTGGAGAGACGTCGAAGCACGATGATAAACCTCCAGCCACTGCTTATAGGATGACTCTGAGATGTCCACCACAGCAAAACACAATGTACGAAGTCCTGCACAAAGATGAATACACAAGCTTCTCTTAGATATGCTAATTCTAAATATGTTCCCTTCCTCAAAAAATCCCTTTCTTCTAATCTTCTTTAAGAAGAAAGCCATCATCTGTTTTTAGACTGATGCTAATACAGCTGAGTGGATGATCTCTGCTCAACATGAATTATTCATGCAGGATGTTTAAAAGACAAAGCAACTGATTGCTTGAGGGTCCTGTAAGGCTGAAAAATCTCAGTTCTTCCACCAGGGGGCGCCATCCTCACAAGAGAGAGAAGTACTGCAGTATGCCAGTCCATTCAAGCACACACATTTCACATCAGGCTCTCCTAATACTCAGTTCTCATTCTCGCTATGAGAGGATCATCATCAACACCTACAGTGATTTGATTGGATTGTGGGTGCAGAACAGACTAACATTTGATTACAGTCGAACAGAAGAGAGACAGCAGATACTAAGCAGGTGTATGTGTCTCTCACCCTCTGTGGCAAACTGTTCCAGGTGTTTTAGGGTGATGTCCTTGTATCTGGAGCTGTCTGCTAATCGCTCATAGATCACCGTGTCCTGGGAGACAAAAAACATGGGCTGTAATTTTGCTACTCTGCATTTTGTGTAATCTATGAAGTAAGCATCGAGGACAACATAATTTTACATTCATTCTTTCCTTCATGAACACATGTGTGTGTGTGTATGTATGTACTGTATACACACACACACACACACACATTACATTATATTATATTAACACTTTTTTAGGGATATAATACATAAAAGCCTACATTTACATTTGTATAAGATTACTTGATCATCAAAATAATAATCTGCACAAAGGCAGTGTGCTTTGTGTGTTTGTCTGGCTTTGCTCTTGTTCACCAAAGAGAACACTCTAGAGTGGTGATGCTTTAGTTGCAAGCGTCTGATGGCTCAGTTTCCATAGCAACAGACAGATACTCACAGCTCCTTTGCAATAAAGGCGGATCTTTCCTGATGGAGTGCGCATGATGACTGACATCCTCTTCCTGGTGCTGTTGGAGGGGGAAGGGGGAACACAGAACAACACCATCATCCATCATCATTACTACCATAATCGCTGACATCATCATCATCATCATCTTTACCACTATAAGCAAGTACGGTGCTATAATACAGCAAAACCATCAAGTTGTTTTTGTTTTCTCTTTAGCAAAAAGAATGAGCAGAGCTGAACAAATGACAAAGAGAATAGAAAAGCAAACATTAAATAAAAAATTACCTTGTGAATTCTAAAACGTGCAGCAATTCATATTTCTCCTCCTCTCCATTCTGTAAGAAAAAAATGTTTACTATATTATAATAGATGTTTTAGTTTTAAATTTTCTTCATATTTGTTTTATTACCTACATGAAATGTACACACACACACACACACACAAAATAAAAACAGGTGGAGAAGAAAAGACATGTTAACTGCAAAAGAAATAAGAATTAATGTCAAGAATTGGGTGAGAAACCATCAGGAACCATCAAGTCTCCAGCAACATTTTTTCCCAGAACTGAACC
>JAUMHE010000016.1:2070389-2084386 GCA_032359235.1 Enteromius mattozi
ATACATTTGAACATTGTCGTTACATGTGCGGCTTCATATGTATGAGTTTTCAAGTTCAGTAGGTTTACTCAGTAGCTACGTTGCATTTAGGCAGTGAATGCTCTGGTTTGAATCCTGTGTAAAACGGTTCAACAAAATAACTCAAATTGGCACAAGGAAGTTAAAATAGCATGACTGCATCAGCGAATTTGTTTTTGTGTTACTTTTGCATTTGTTAACACTATTGTGTAAGTTTAGATTTGGGTTTAGTGTAGGGGATATTTCCAACATGATAGACCATTAATCTCAAACTCAATGGATATTTGAATTCGGAATGCCTGAAAACATACCTAAAGCAGCATAATTAAAACGTTGCAATACGTACCTGTACCAACATAATAAAAACATGCCACGGTCACGTGTTAAATGTGTGTTTTAGCACCACTCTCTGGGCATTTCACTTTGAAATTGCCGCAAAATGTGCAGTAAGGTGCATAATGATGGCTTGCAGAAATGTCTGTAGAGGCATGTATTTCCGATGAGCCTGGGTTGTAAAATTTCGGTTTTTAGACTTTCAACTGGCTAAGAATGTATGGAAAAGAGCAAAAATAAGTTTAGATTTTTGATGTTTGCAAAACATTCTTCAGTTTTTACTTCGGTAATACTACTTAAAATAATCATTAAGACTATAATACCAATTCTTATCGCAAAGCGAAAACATCAAGGCCAGTGGCAGTCTTCATGACAAATATTAATACTAAGCTCAGTAAAATGGTGATTAGGAAGCTGTTTGATGTCACCTTCTAATTCCTTTAAAGTACGTCCTCAGACATCTTTTAAATCATTTGATGACTCATCATCATAATAACACTGTCTTTTTGCTCAGTGGGCTTCTTGAAAGATCTAAAGACGCACATGCACGTCTTTTGTATTGCCATGGTAATGTGAGCATTCAGAAAACATTCCTGTGTGCTCAAGCTCATTCACATCATAGACGCTTTCAAACATCCTTGTTCTACAGAACCCCGGGAAGATTGTTAGTTTGCGGATAGCCAAGACACTAATCGTAAGGATGAAAAAACCCAAAGAAACCTTACCGCCTGTATCAGCTTGGTGACAGAGTCTACTTCACAGAACAACAGACAAATTAAACCACAGCTTCTAGTTTTCTCTTATTTGACTCGCTGGATAACAACACAAAATGCGTGCTTGTAAATAACAGATGCTACAATAGTTATAGTCAGTGTGCTTGAGCATATGGATGATGGGGAAAATGGAGTGCTTGTCAGTTATTGTAGATAAGTGCACATGCTGTTAACGACATCTCTTATGCTACGTCTGCAGCTGTCTTTGTCCATTTACAGGAAATCAAAAAAGAATCTTCTTTAGATTAGCATACTCAAAACTTTAGCAAGGAAAACAGCTACATATTGTCGGACATTTTACACAGTGAAGAAATACTTTTTACTTAAGAAAAGAAAAACAGGAAGACGACTAAAAAATAACAAATCCTTAAATTGCCCATTATGCTTCAGCCGAGAGTGGTGCTGAGATGCCAGCTTGTTTCACGTTATTGATCCAGAATATCAAAGTTCTATTGTAGCTCTGCTTTTCTCCTGGAAAAGCTCTATACTTTTTCCCCTCTCACCTGGCTCTTCATTTTCACTTCATTTTAACCAACACTATGAAAAGTGCTGCAATTTTGCCTTTGAGAAAGATTTGTGTTTGTGTGCATGTACAGATGCAATTTGGTTAACGGTTAGAAGGTGATTTTTGATTCAAAAATAAGTGCCTTTTTTACATACAGCACTGTTCAAAAAATTTGGGATAAGTCTGTTATGCTCACCAAGGCTGCACTGATTTCATCCAGACTACACTAAAAAGTATTACAATTAAAAATGAATTAAAAATTAATTAAATTGTTTTCTATTTTTGTATTTAAACTGTATCTGTTAAAACTGATTAGTAATGCTCATTTAGTTTTCAGTGTCATATTATTGTTCAGAAATTATTGTAATATGCTCAAGAAACATTTCTTATTATTAGTGTTGAAAACAGTTGTGCTGCTTAATATTTTTGTGGAAACTGTGACACTTTTTTTCAGGATTCTTTGACAAATAGAAAGTTAAAAAGAACATTTATTTGAAATAGTAATATTTTGTAGCAATACAAATGTCTTTACTGTTACCTTTGATTAATTTTGATGCCTCCCCAATGAAAAAATAAAATAAATCAATGGCATCAAATCAGCTCTAGGCAGGTCTTATACAACTAGTTTAATAATTAAATACTTGTAGCATTTTAGTACACTTTGAAGTTTAGTCTCAGTAAACTACTAGTTTAGTAGTTTTATAATTCAAGTGTACTCATAGGTTTTCTTTAAGTGAACCTTACTTTATACTTTAAGTATACTACTTTGTCCCTATTTAGAAATGTGTATATGTTTATATTTTATATATAGTTATAAGAATAACTGAATATACAAAAAATCAAAAGAAAGAACAGGGTTTTTGCTTGCAAACAAAAAATACTTTATTCTAGCTTCATGCATTCTTTTTTATAAACACTTGAATGTGGGTAAGTTTCATAAATAAAACAATAAAGAAATAAACAACATTTTAAACAAAAAGCTGAAAAAGAACTGGATTCAGAATGATGACCAAAACGAGTTCAAAAGTCATTATTACCTCTTCAACATTTTATTCCATAATGTTACACAATTTTAATGCTGTTTTATGTCTGATGATCATAGATTACATGTGAAAGCATAGAAGATGTGTAAATGTAGTATAAGTCAAGTATACTTAATTGAATAAAACTATATTTTTATGTATATTTCTGAGAAGTACATAGAGGCCATTTTATCAAAAAAACGTAGACTGTAAATGTACTAAATTTTAGTTTAAAAGAAGTACTAAGAGCACACTTGAAACAACTTTTTTTTCATAAGGTTATGAAGCTGTTCTGTACTTATAGTTCCTCAAATACATCTACAAGAAGACTGAATTTAAGTTCATACAACTAGATCTCCAGAACCAGAAAGAAAAGATTTGCAAAACACATTTTGTGACATAAACACTAACAGTTTTATAAAAGCTTTATGTTGCACCTAAAATGATGAGGGATTTTATAATATTGTAGCTAATAATTAGCAAGTTCTTTTACTTAAAGCTCTGCTGTATCTCATGCTTCATAAAATCTTATGAATTTCTACGAATTAGCCACCTTGGAAAATATGTATGAATTGCTGTGAGATGGTGTATAAAAACAGAATTACACATCAATGTTCAATGTTAGATAGAACGACAGAGACAGACATACAAACAGATGATGGATGGCTAGACAGATAGAAACAAACAACGGAAAAAGAAGTAATCAAAAAAGAATAATCCAATTCTAAATTGACCAGTTTTTCTGTAACTGTACTATTTGTTTTTCTGCCTATTTAGACATCATTACTTTAGCACCATCGACAGCGTGCCATACATCATGCAAATAGCACTCCTCACACAAATCAGACTACGTAGAGCAATGCTTGAATCAGTCATTAATGGGACATTTTAGTTAGGATGCTGCCTTAAGGTTTCGGAGACAGCATATCTCGATGTGTAACATTAGTCATTAGTAACTATGTCATGTTGTTGATTACATGAAATATGAAATCTCGTTTAGCCTTTCTACAGCCATAAGTCGAGACAGATGGAGTCTGTCTAAATTGTAGAGAGGAATTTTGCCCTGTGAAAATGATTATCCATTCTACACGTCAGGTATTCCAGCCATTAAATTTGCGGGATTTCAAATGAATTCACAGGTATAGAAAATGAAAAGCACATCCATTTTAAGAGCGAGCATGAATGTAGATTAACATTGCGGTGGGCTATTACTCTGACCAGTAGGAATTCTCCAAAGGAATAAGCTCCACAGAGGCTCAGCAGAGTTTCCCCTTCATCTCCGGCACTTGTGGTGGTTGGCAGCATGCAACAATAATGAAGGCAGCACCTGCTATGAATTCATTCATAGATCATCTGCTTCCTTTATTAATGTGTAAAGACTTACTAGGCGGGCTGCGCACCTCCACATCCAACCTCTTTGATTAATGTTTCTTCTGAAAACCGCATCAGTTAGAGAAGGCGCTATCTGGTATTTGTCTTTACAAGATCGTATCGACTTTTGTGAGCCCATGCAGAAAATGAACTGTCATGTACGCAACCGGTCACAAAATGAACGCCATTAATACCTCTGGACTAGCGTGGACAGACTCGCCATCCCCCGCCTCGAGTGTTGGGAAAATAAGCACGTCTGTCTGGCTGCTGTGATGAGGGAGTGCTGACATCCATTCAGTCACATCAGAAGAATGGCTGTAATAAGACTGACTATCAGCACTTTTCTTAGAAAAACATATTAGAAGTGGGGAGTTGATACAACAAGCTATTCCAGCATGTGTTAGAGAAGCTAATGACATTATTATCAGCACAAGCACAAGCAACACAGAGACTTCCACTCCACGCAATGACCGCCATTCATGTCTGGTTTTCGAAAGCATGCAAACTGAAGTTCAAAGCCAGATCAGGGTGCAAGAAGAACAGACATATTGCACAACAACATCTCATTTTATTCAGTTATTAAAGGAAATTGATTTGTTTATTATATAAATTTTGCACAACGTTTAAAGCAAAAGATGCAAAAGCATTCTGGACTATAAAAATCTGCTTATGTTTGGCTGTAAATAGAACCCAATCCAAGATCAAATGTTTTGTTCTGATGGCCTCCCTGTCAAGATTCGATTCATAAAAACTTAATTAGATTCTAATAGATTCTGAGTTATTTAGAGATTGCTAATGTTCATATTTGAAATAACATGATACTGAAAGTTTTAACTGTTTGTTAAAATGATAACTGAATGATAAATGTAATTTGTTCATGAATCATTGTAAGCCTAAACATATAGAGACCATTTCTATATAGGCCTATTTCTAATGTGGAAAATGCAGCCCTGTATGTTTGTTTTAGCATGCAGAAAACTAATAGAAAGATGTACATCTTTTTCAGGTATATTAATAGGCTTTGTTGTAATTAATGGAGTATTTTGGTTGAGATCACGGTTGAATGTGAAACTACATGAGATAGATGTACGGCCTTGAAAAAAGTGAACTCTGCATTAATCTTGGTGCTGCTCTAACCTTGCATCCCATTTAGATTATGGCTTAGAAATTGTAACAGCCAAACATGATGCACACAATTTCCCAGTAAAATGACAAACTTTATGGTAATTTTAAGGTCCGACAAATCGCACAGCTCTTTTGGTGCAATGCACAGAAACATGATTCATTTTCTTCACAAGATGAGTCACTGGTTGTGAACATTCACTAAGTCATGGTTGACATTAACTGAAATGTAAACTAATTTAACCTCCAGGGGCCAACTACAAACCTGATGCACTTCCAGTGAAGCTTCACAAAGATGAACTCTGTTCGATTAGTTCTGGCCAGGATCTCCTTTTGAGCCCTTCAGTCAGCATTTGATTTATTATTTAACACCTTGATAAAGTTAAAGAAGCGCTAAAGAACAGAGAGAGGAATAGAGATAGATATCAAGATCTTTGAGAAAAGCCAGTAGACTGGGAAAGAGAGTAATACAATATTAAATAATACATAAAGTGAGATTAGTAATGATTTATCATATAGGTATCACTGTTGAATAGAGCAGCATTGTTGGGTTTTGGACACTGGCATCCATATCAGGCTTTTTATCTGATCTAGAGCAGGCTACCCTAGGACAGCTGACTTCCGAAGGCAGACAACGCTAGTTGATCATCTTTTCTTTTCTTGGTGAAAAACTGCTTGTCTATCAGCTAGTCCATCACCTGCTCTGACTAGCCAGGACCAGCATTGGAAAAAAGCTGCCTATGGGAAGACATATAGCCGACAGAAAGCTGAATATTTGTTGGTGTAGCAAACATCCAGAATTCAAAATGTGAATATGTCCCAAAAGACCCAGTGTTTGGACACTGCTCTGGTTTTGAGTATTACTAGAAGACTTGATTTCAGTCCAGAACTCTGTTTTGGCTGCAAAATTTATGCATGTGATTGAGCTAAACAGACCTTAAACAGCCCTGTTCAACTGTAAAAAAACAACCAACAATAACTTTACATGCATGAGAGATTTCTGTTCAGAGAGTAAAATCCAGCTGACATCTGCCTGAATCTCCCCTATTGAATTTGACACCTTTGGTGCACGATCAATGCCAAGGATCAATGTTTGGCCCCTGCTGAAACAAACATTTTCAGACCACCCCAATAAATCATTTATTTCCACTCATGAATAATAGACTATGGATGAGAAAGACAAAAACAAAAAAGACTCCAAGATAAAATTCCTCCCTTCAAAACCACGCCAGCCTCCCTTTCATTATTCGTAGGTAGTACTAAGAGAAGCATTGTGTGTAATGAAATGCCCAACGCCTCAAAGATTCAGACAGAATCTGATGTTTACTTTTAACTACCGAAAGCCATTAAGTGCCTCAGCTGTAATTGGATTCTCAAAAGGATGCCTGCTTAGTGCTCATACCTCAGAGCCAACAGCAAATGCACATATATCCCACAGTCATTGTATGTTTAAACTCGCTTCTTTGGTCTTCACATTGTTGTGGAGCGATTTGTCTAGCCCTGCAGATGCACCTGCTGTGCTTTGTCTCCGAAACGTGTGTCTGACGTTCACCGCATGCACTTAATACCACAGCGGAAGATAAGAAGCATTTCAATGGCGAGCACCAGGAAAAGAGCATCAGAAGTATCTGCGTTTTTAAAATGAGGTTTTTCTGCTGTGATACCTTTGGGGCTCTGGGTCCACTTAACTGCAATGTCATTAGTTAGGATTTAAATGAGGACTTTGTTGTTCCGCAGTGCCATCCATTTAGACTTTAATTACAAACAGAATGTTTGGTGACATCAGGGAACAGAATGCCACATTGCACGCTGGATACTTATTCCATTGTGCTAGTTGTGTGAATTTTGGTTAAAAATGAAACTAAACAGCATAATATTGATGTGGATGTATAGAAGTTGAGCCTCCAGCGAGCATATCGCAGTCACACAACCCAATTATGCAAACGAGTGTAAGGAATGGAATATCAGGTAAAACTGCATAGGTTGACATTGTTTATTTATTAGTTTAGACATTCATGAAGCATTACCTGTATCTGGAATTAAATGGATAATGCAAGCCTGCTCCTGTGAGAGCACCCAAGGGCCGTTTGCAATCTTTGAGAATAGATTCTCAACCGGTGGGTTGTGACCCAAAAGGGGCCGGAGGTGTTTTTTAATAGGGTCTCAGACAGCAGGGAAAAGCAATGCTAAATGGAAATAATAAAATGCAACTAACTGTATAATTGTGTGTGGTTAGGGTAGTAAAATATGTTGTTTTAAAAGGCAGGATAAAATGCTTTACCTTTTTGAGGCTTTATTCAGATCCTTAGCGGTTGTGTCTTTAAGGTGGACTTTAATTATGCTTTTAAATTGTAATAATATTTCACAATATTACTATTTTTACAGTATTTACATTTACAGTATAATACAATGCAGCCTTTTTGAGCATGAAAGACTTCTTTGAAAAACACACACACACAAAAACAAAATATACTTTTGCACAGTAAACTATTTTGATGTTGGGTTGGCACTTGCGGTTTCCAGTGTAAAACAACCACTACTTCAGAACTTCCAGTTGCACTAAGACACGTTTCCATCAGCAGGCACTTCTAAAAACTTTACACATTCAATCAACCTTCCTATTACATAGACGGCCGAAGTTCCTATCTGATCTTTCACTCAAACGCTCGGGCATCAGCTCGTGTGTAGAGTGTAGCTTAACCACAGACACACAGAGTAATCCATCATGCAGATAGATATCAGTTTGCTCTTGTTCACCACTGAGCATAGAGAGACCTAACCGAAACAAATGTAGCTTTTATGCAAATAGTCATAAGCTGGCTACTGCGCCTCTGGGTATACGAGTACAAAATTTCCACAACTCACCAAACGCAATTACCTGAGATATTGTTTGTTTGCTCATGATTACAAATGCCACCACAACACTGGCTATACATCATCAAACCAGACGAAATGGCAAGGACCGAGCGGTGTTGGAATTCAATAGCGGTCTGTAGAGTGCGGAACAGTGTTAGCCTCAGATAACGTCAGTCAAAGGCTGCTTCTGCTTTATGCAGGCAAGCTTGTCTGACGCCCCTGAAATTGCAAAGAAGGATATTCAATAGGATGTGGAGCACACCACACACCGCATGTAATGAGTGCACCAGGCCCAGTGTCCCAATGTCACCAGCAGAGCAAGCCAAACGTACCCCGGCCTCTGGAGAGAATGCATTGTGGCCCTTTGCCTTCCTTGAAGAACAAAATAAATAAAAGGGGCACTTTTTCCCATTTCGCAGAGTACATTTCTCTGTGATTTTAAACATATAAATCATAAAAGCACATGCAAACATAAAAAAGAATGTCTTTGAGTGCTGTTAAATGGCATTTTAACATCTCATAAGAAATGCATAACATTTTTTTGTTGAGATACGTAAAAATTTTAATGAAGTGAAATATTTCAAAATAGCTGCAGCTCTGTTATCATTAGCATTTAAGAGTCAACAAATTGACTGTTCTTTAAGTAGTAAAAACTAAATACTTTCCCCCATTGACTGTATGTGACAGGGTTGATATGTTAAGTTGTGTGCATCTCTTAAAACGTCATGTCCTCTTTTTTTCTATTTTGAGTCAAGTAAGTGGTGTGATGGGGCAACTCAAAATTCATTGACACAAATTATCCTGATTTATTTAAATTGTATTTTATGTAAAATGTCATTGATACACATTTTTTGTCATGGCTTTTAATACTAAATCATTTGCTAAAAAATAACAACAATAAAATGCTAAAAATATTTATAAATATACCAGAATCAATTAATCAATTTATTTTGAATTCACACTGTAAGAAAAATTCTGTAAAATTTACGGTGAGAAATTTGAAACGTAAAAAAATACAGTAACAACATTTTAGGTTTTGCGGTTTTAAGTTAGATTTACAGTTAAATACTGTAATTTCATTAACTGATGTAATGTTAATATACAAACCAATTAAAGTACTGAAATCTGTTTTGTACCTTTGAAATTGACTGATAAGCACCTAATGCAGGTGGTGATGAGAAAGTCATGTGATGAACCAAAGCCCATCACGAGCAGCTTTTAAATATGAACATATATAGAATGTGCTCAGTGTCATTCACACAAACACTAAACACCATCATGGTGAGACTCATTAAACTGAAATATACAATAAAATTCACTTAACAACACTACATGTAACATACTGTACAACCCTAATAAACATAACTGATAAAAAACTAAGAAGAAACAGTCATTTTTTACAGTGTATATATTTCAAATACATTTCTTTTCAGCCAAATCTTATGAACACAGATGATATTCTCAGGGAGTGACTGTCATGAAGGAGCTTCTGGACGACAGCAACTAAACATGACAAGTGAATATAGCAGCAGTTATTGACTCTCAAATGAGCATTCATTATTTCTGCATAATTAGCTGTGTTTAATGACCGGTGTTTCAAATGAACAGTAAAGGAAAGCCCAACAATAGTGCCTAGCAGCCTAGCAGTTAACTGTGACAATCAATTTAATAACGAATGAATGCGCTGAAACGGACACAGCAACTACAAGTCAGTATAGCTGATTTCAATTTTCCTTCACCGTGGTTTGTCTGCCTGTTCACCGACTGACCAGCATTAACTATAGAGATTAGCCACAGATTCTCTCATTCATGCTTTAATCAACCTCATTGTTGTGGTTGTTTTCACAGCACATGTGTTCATTTTCTGCACCCATATTGTTGCTGAATAGCTTCCGTACTATTTACGTAATTTTATTTTGTAATTCTTTATTTCTTGTTCTATTTTAAAGTTCAGAAAAATTTGAAAGTTTAGCCAAATGTGTGTATATATATATATATATATATATATGTGTGTGTGTGTGTGTTTGTATTTATATAATAAACTGTACATGCATTTATTATGTATATGTAGCCAATATGTACAGTATATATATATAAATATATATATATATATAATTGCTGCCATATTACAAACTGATTAGAATTTTAACATATCAAGTAAACTGAAAAAATCAACGTCAAATGCATTTTCAAGGTCTTTGAATAAAAGATTAATTTCTGCCATCATTTACAAACCCTCATGACTTTCTTTTTCAGTGGACATTTTGATTCACTCTGCTCACTTCCACGCACTAAAGGTTGATGGTGACCAGGAGCTCCCATTTCTGCATGTGCAGAGGACATCCACTATTAGTATGTACATCCATAATGACTGCGAAGGCACTTGTCATTAGCACTTCAAGCAGTTCAGAACTCGCTTTTACCTTGTAGGATGCCCTCTGTACTCCACTGCAACTGCAGTCGGACTTCACTACTGTGTTAATTGGCAGACAGCGATCAGGCTGGTCGAACAGATGCCAGGTACATGCTATAAATAGATAAATAGGGCTCCTCTCTTATGATGCACTCCCAGCCACACCACCTTGCTTGCATAATGGATTTATGCTAATGTAGCTCACCATGAGGGATGTGCAGGTAGGCCGGCACGCATTCCGCCTCCTGAAGTAAAAAAATAAATAAATAAATCAAGACACAAGAAGGCATTAAAGGATGCAGGTATAATTTATCACACTACAGTTGTGGATGTCATCACAGGAGTGTGTGAGGTATAGGGGACATACATTTCTCCCACTTAACTTAGACTAAGATGAACTGAAGCAAATCTGTCGAGCCAGCCGCGTTGGAGTCCTCCTTCAAATTTCCTCTGCAGCAATGCTGTTAGAAAGTGTTTTGAAAATTATTGATGCAGTCAGCCATTTTTGTGTCAATGTCGTAGTTTGGTTCTTGAGCTGATGAGTGTAATTTTTTGTTACAATACTTCTCTTATTCCAATTTAAGTGACAGCTTTAACTTTAACCTTTTGTATCCTCAACACAGAGTAAATACTGAAACAGTGTGACTTTCTTTCTACAACTTTGAGAGGTCTCTCCGCTTGGATATAAGGATTTAGAGAGATGGATTATTTTATTCTAAAAATCTGGAAGAAAATACATTTTTACAAATATATGTACTATGAAACTATGAATAAATAATAAAAGAATGCAATTTATCTTTAAAAATGGTTTCCCTTAATTAAAAAGAGGATTAAATAAACCTAAAAGTGTTAAACTGGGATAAAAATCGCACTACAATTTCAAAAAGAAAGAAAAAAGAAAAGAAAAGAAAGCTAAAAAGAATAAAATATAGTGTAATATAAGCACATAACATACTAAAACATTAAAATAAAAATTAAAAAATAAAAATAAAAGCTAATTAAACATGATAAAAATAGAAAAATAATATAATACTACTAAATTTACAGGGCTGTTTGTTTGTCAGTTGGCAGAGAGGGAACAGTCAGTATTTTTGCAGTTATTAGTAGAAATATATGCGTTTCTTTGAGTTCAATATACCACATATCTACATAAAACGGATTATTCAGAAATCAATCATAACCATGAGCACATTACCATATTAATGTGTATTCAGTATTCAGCAGCTTGGACAATTCTGCAGACTATGCTTACAGATATAGATATCTTTATAGTAGCAAAACCTCTGTTTAATTCCGTTTAAATGAGAGAAAGAGAGAGTGTACAATTTAAATTATGCTGCTAAATTACTACTTCAGGGACAATTTAATTCAATATAAAAATGTACAAGATTTATGAAGTATGAAAACTGACAGTTAACAGGTTTTACAAGCTTCACTAAATGTGATTCACATCAAGACATGTTTTACAGCATTTATTCTTCTCTCACCTAATGTGTTTGATATAGTTTTTTTTGTTTTTTTTACTAGAGTACAAATAGCAATCAAGGACAGGAAACAGGACAGGGCTGCTTCTCTCAGTCGTCACTGGTGCTCACTTGACTGTCTGTCTGTCAGGTTCGACCTCTGTCTTCTAAGATCAACCTGTCTGACATCTCTCTCAGCAGATGCCTGAACAGAACAGGAGTGACATGTCAGATTAAGCTATGACAGTTGTCTTGTAGAGCAACTGCTTGTGTTACATTCGGCTCCTGCTGCATAGTATGTGGTCTGGTGTGAAACTCCTGCTATGTGTGACTGTAGGTGAAGATAACAATGTGAAAGACACAGCAGGCCTAGTTTGTCAACCTCCTATGGTGGCAGGTGTGTGAATGGCCACATGGATATTGTGTAAGAGAAAAAAAAATTAAGTTACACACAAACAAACAGTGAACAAAACTGTGCTGTTGCCACGTCAACCAGAATAACATACTCTCTACTCCAGTAATTGTAAACCGCAGGATACGTAAGCAGGTTCCAGGACCTACTTAGAAAGATCTGGCTTTGCTAAACCTAGAAAACAGAATAATATTAATACATTTTAAGAGAAGCTTTTAACACTCAGTTAGATCACATTTGTAGTTTGTGTCAAAAGGGAGCCTGCACCTTACTGATAAAGTACAAAAAAGAAGATCCAAACAGAAAGATTTGACATCTCTGATTTTAAAGGCCATTAATCCTCTCTGTCATAACAGTTTCAGGTTAAATTTGGAGGGAGAGTCTTGATTGCTGGCTGTTTTGAGAACTGTAAGAATGACTCTAGAGTTTAATTACAATCTTTAACATAACATTATTAGACTGAAGGTGTCTCTAGGGTTTGATAAGCATTGTAAAGACTCAGCAGCGGTGCGGGGCTAAAACAGATTTTCATTAATATAAATTGAATAAAGGCAACTATTATCACACTAGGACAAAAATACAATTTGAGAGACTAATATTTTGCATGCAGACAGATGCTGTATTTATCATTATTTCATTGCAGCACGACTATTAATGTTTAATCAGTGCTGTTATTTTAAATAATGCATTCTCATCCATTTATTTATTGAATGAAAGCCCTATACTATAATTAAAATATACATGTATTTTTGAAACACAGAAAATAAGTTCACTGAACAACGTTTAAACAATAAATATATACAGTACATATATCATACAGTTTTGAGATTAATGCTGGCTATATACTATCTGTCGGATTGCTATTTTGGGTATCATGAAGTTGCTGGGGTTTGCACCTCACAATTACATGATATTTCACTACGAAGAATCCCTGACACTTCGTCTTGTTTATAAAAACACATGCTTGAGAAGTAATACCAATGGAAGATCATGCATGAGTGGAATTTGCCCAGTATCCAACTTTCTCGTTGGCTGTAGGTCGGGGTAGATGTCATTTCCACTCAATACACCAGGGATCTTCACATTTGGCTCAGGTAAACCACGTTCCTACAGAGTTTAGCTCTAACTCTAGTTAAACATGCCTGAACATGCTAATCAGTGTCTTCAGGATCATTAGGAAATAAAAAATAGAGGTAGGTGAAAGCTAAACTCTGCAGGAAAGTGGATCTCACAAGCCAGATTTGAGGATCCCTGATATACACATTTCATACTGCAAGACTTCAAGTCACAGACAGGTCTATGTAAATATGTATATTTAGCCTGCTAAATGTTTCTCAGCATCAGCAATACGTCAGCACTTCTCTTGGATTGTGTGATATTTTGATAAACGAGCTTGAGCATGAGCACAAACCGATTTGCCTTAGATTTTTGACTTTTGTCCACAGCCTTCAGAAAACATTGTGTAGTGTATACCTGGGATAAGTTGAAAGACAACAACAATTAGCCAGATCTTTTTGAAAATGCAGACAGTAAAAAGTGGAGAGTAAATACAGTGGTGACTGTAGCAAAATTAGCTCAAATACAAATAAATCAAATCAGAATCATTTAAGATTCTATAGGGAATTTGAACAAAATCACTGTTCTACAGCGGATCACTGAGTCGGTCTGCGATTCAGTAAATGAGCCGTATAACATCAACTCTGAGCTGG